>VDFB02289562.1:0-37469 GCA_007258455.2 Sequoia sempervirens
TTTTGTATAACATATATTCAACATTTTGTGGATCTTGCTCTACAAAATTTGATTTGAAAATATCGAAATGGGCCCTACATCTTATGCCCAACTCAGAGGCCCACGTTGTAGTATTTTTCCCAATGGGTTCACCATCTCTTGATACCTCAACCAAGAATGGCTTCTTCCCTTGTAATATTCTTTCTTTTGCATTCCTCTCTATAAATCTATATAAATCTTGACTCAATCTTTGTCTTTTAACAAAAGCAAGCAGATCTTATGTTGAACCACTACCAATATTTTTGGTTAATCCACTAGTTCCATCAAAAGTTGTAGATGCAATAGGTGTACTTCGAGGCACATTAGATGTAAGAAGACTCTCTTCATGACTTTCATCAACCAAAACTTCATGTGTAGTACTCCTCCATTTATGCTTATGTTTTCTACTGATATGTTTTTCATACTGTTAGACTTTGGTACCTTGTATGGATATTTGGATCGCTGATTTTGAGTGACAGTGGATTTATTTTGTGACATGATGATACATGGTTTTGCGATATTTGATTTCTGACATGCTTTGATATAGCATAGATGTTTTCTTTTAGATGATTATTGCTATGTATATGTTTATGATGGACTAACATTTATTTAATTCGTCAGTCTGATGTGACGTGTATTGGTGTAGAGAACGGAATTGCATCACTCGCTTACGAGTGCCCTGTCATGTCTGTGATTTTCTCTGCACGGTGTGCCTGTACAATGGATTATATATATATATGCATGTTATTTGCTTGGTTGCAGAATTGCAGGTACATGACACTGACTCCACCTAGGTACTCAGGTCTGAGCGTGTCAAGACTCAATGGATATGTTGATTGGGAGGTAGTAGAATGGCTCATCCTAGTCTAGTCTTTAACCCGATCACAGTACATTGTCAGTTAGTTTGAGTCTTGGTTGTCTTGTTTGTCTCTGTTTGGATTTAATTATCTAAGAGGAAAAATTTGTCAATTTTCATGTTAGTTTATTATGCCTTAATTTATTGTTATTTAAATTAATTTTTAAATGTTAAAGAAATTAGTTTTGCATGTTATTTAATAAATAAATTAGTTTGTTTGGTTAAATAATTTGATCTTAAAGATTAAATTTATTTAATTAAATAAATTAATTAATTAAATTAAAATTGTTTTAAATTGTGTGTGAATAGATTTTATTTAAAATTAATTGTATACTTGAAAATGGTGTTTTTAATTATTAAATAATTTTTGTAAATTGAAATTTTAAATTTTAAATAAATTAATTCATGCAAATCTTGAAAGGAGAGATTGCCGAGAAGTTGTTAAAAGATATTTTGTACTTCTCGACATGTGTGTCAGTTACATTTATTATTTTTGGTTGAGGTTGTTCACGGATATTATCTGGGATATGGGAAATACACAGGGGTTATAAATTTTTTCTTCATGGGAAACTGAAAGAGTAATTTGCTGTTAAATTTTTTTTTTTTAATTTGTGATTACCTTTGTTCAGTTGTATATTTGTGGAAGATTCCTTTGGTGGGAAGTTCTCTATGATTGGTTATAGCTTTCTTTGGATTTGGTGTTCTAGAGAAGATTTGGAGGATTGCATTCTACAGGCAGAGGATTCTCTCCAACAACTAAGATCTTCAAATCACAGGTATTTCCCTTATGTTTTAATCTTGTTTGCTTTTGAAAAGAAATATTTGTTAAAACCTTTGTCCTTCTCGGTAAATTATTTGCCGGAAATCTTTCTGTAAAAACTTGCTGATGTTTGTGAGAATTTCAAGAAAACAAGGAAAAAGAAAACAATAGAAGAAATTTAAAAAAAAAAAGTATCATCTTGGAAGGATTTTTGTATTTATCATTTGTTAAATTTGGTAAAATATGGGGGTTTTTTTATTTAAAAAAAAATAACCCTGTTGATGAACTATTATTTAAGAATGGATTTTACAGAATATAATTATTTTCTCTATTCCCTGTAGAAAGTTTTACTAGAAAAAAAAAAAAAATTGTCTGTATATGTTTAATCTGGTTGGTTATTTTTTATATATATATAAATATATATAAATATATATATATATGGTTATGAAATTTAATTATGAAATTAATATTTTTCAAAATTGCCATGCAGGTGAACTATTTCATAGTTATTATTTCCTGTTTTCAAAATTTTGAAATCGCCGAATAGGTGTATTGAGGGTTTCAGATTTTAAAAAAATATTAGAATTAAATTCCGCAGGCTTAAACTGTAATGAATTCATTGTGATTTTAGTTGTTTTTAATATAAATATTTGTATGGGGGCCGCGAGGCTACCCCACAGCCACCCCCATAAGGGGCGACAGCTGTGGAGGCAGCTAGTGCTGCCCTCACAGGCAGTGCGCGGCTGTCTCACAGCCGCCTTCCCATACAGGGATGGTTGTGCATACAACCATGTGCTGTATAATACACAACATTGAATGGTTTAAAAACTCTTGCTTTACTTTTAATGGAGTATGGAAATTTCAAAGTATAAATTTATTTGAATAAGATTTTCGAATTAGGGTCTTTTGGTTTTAATAATATTTATATATGTGTGTGTATATATATATATGTATATATATAAAAATATATATTTGTAATATATATATATATATATATTAATTTATTTAAATAGGTTTTGAAATTCTCATTTATTTTAGTATGAAATAGGAAATTCCTTTGAGTATAAATATATGCTAGAAATAACATTAGTTAGTTTTATAACAGAAAGGTCGAAAAATGAAATTTGATAGATTTTTATATGTGAAGTTGTGAAAGTTAAATTAGAATTAAATGATGTTATTTTCTTTTATTAAATGAGAAAAGAATTACAATCATGTTGTTTGTTTTAAAAATTTCTTGAAAATCTTATTGAATGATTGGATTTAGTAAATCCAAATAATAGACGTTTAATTTTTCTTAATTTGCTTTAATCGTGTTTCTTTTGGGCAAATTGGGAAAGTCTTAGATGTATAAGTCTTCCAAAATGATTTGTATAGAAAGGGTGATGTTATTGTTCAAATGTATTTCTTGAGTTAACTAAGGTTGTGCATGTGTTAGAATATGGGATATTGATACCTGGTTTATGAATAAAAGATTTAATGACCGTTGTGTGTCATTTATTATTATGTGATTGAAATTTGTGCACCTTGTCTACCTTAGTCAAAAAAACTAGTATACCTTTGTTATGTTTAGGGGAGTGGCTCTATGTAAAGGCCGACACACAAAGTGGTGTCAGGGTAACTTACAAAGAGTTAGTAAGTCAATGATAACTAAATAACATAGTAGTTAGATTAAAATCTTTAACAGGATGTTTATGCCTCACTTAATGACTCTTGAGCTAGTTCAGTCTTGAGTATAAGATGAGAAGGCCTGGAATGGCAAATTGTTGTCTTGTTTCTTCAAAAGACATTCGATTCTGCAATAGTATGCAATAGCGGCCGGGTTTCGTAAGAGGTTACTAGGGTAACCCAAGTTGGGGGCCAGAACCTAGGAAGAAACACCAGGGTAACCTTTGCAATATTGTGATGACACTCCACCTAAAATAACAGTTAACTTTGTGTACTTAGTACATTCGATTGTCTTAAATCTGGAAGCAATGTAACTATCAATTAGTTATGTACTTGTGTCTAGGGTTAGTAGACTATGTCTAGGTAGCCATATTACTACTCCTAGCATGGGGGGTGGACCTACAGGTACCACATGGTTGGGTGGAACATGCACCTTACTCCGTTGGGTCCCCAGTTTATGATCATGGCATCGCTAGCTTCATGGATGGAGAGCTCGTACTTGGATACAGATGTATTTTCTTTATTGCATTATTGTAAAACTTGTATTGTAAAACATCCCTCAATTGTTTATGAGGTGAACATTTGTAAATGTAAATTGTAACTATTATTTGATCTACCTCATCAGATGAATGAGTATTGTAATATCTTATCAAATGCGATGTAAGAAACAAGTTTGTACTTTATACTATCTTGAATGGAGTTTTCAAATGTTATGCAATGTCTATTTTTAATGTTTATGTTAATTAATTATAAGCAATGTGAAATACTAAAGTCATCTATGGAAACTCAAGTAGTGTAACATCGCGTAACTTAGTGAATGTATGCAACTAATTAACTTAATATTATTACTTTAAAAAAAAATATTTCACTTTTATACATAATTGTAACTTCCTTAGGTTATAAGACGGGGCATTACAGATTGGTATCAGAGCGAAGGTTACAAACACTGGACACTCAGGGTAATCGCGAGCCCATTAGGTTGACCTAGTATGTAGTGTCGCTATCTATTAACCTTGGTTGATTAGTATCCAAGACTCGTTATTGTTATGTGTAGGAACATTCCTAGACGAGGTGGTAGAGGTCATGGTAGAGGTCGAGGTGGAGGCTGAGGGCCAATCCCTCAGGTTACTCCCCTCGAGCCCTCATCACAATGATCAGGAAGAACAGTTGGATCAGAGGAATGAGGGACAAAATCCTGAACAATCAGGAGTAGAGGGTTCACAGATAGATCCTTTATTAGAGGAGGTCCTAGCTTGACTTGGACCTAGACAAGAAGTTGAGTAGGAGGTTGTTAGAGAGAGAGATAGATCTCCTAGGAGAGTAGATGATACAGTGCATTAGGATGCTATTACTGTAGGACACATGAGGGATTTACTAAGGGCATGCCCTCCTACCTTTGATGGTACAGGAGGTGGCTTAGAGGCTGAGACCTGGCTACTAGATTTGGGTAGATGCTTCACCATGCACCCTTATGGTAACAATACCCGTGTGAGATGCGCTATCATGCATTTGAGAGGATTCGCCTCTACTTGGTGGTGCCTGGAGGAGCAGAAGCTCCACTTAGATATTGGTCAGTGTCTTGGAAGATGTTTATGGAGAGGTTTAAAGCACGGTTCCTATCAGAATACTGGAGGCAGCGACAAGCTGATGAGTTCCATGATCTACGTCAGTTGGCTCTTTCTGTTGAGCAATATGAACGTAGAATCTATGAACTCAAGCAGTATGTTGGTATTGGCGATGATGAGCCTATGCTAGTACAACACTTCATCAGGGATTTAAACACCCGCATCAGTGGTGGTGTCAGAGTCTTTGAGCCAAAGACTATGGAAGTTGCGATGGAGAAGGCTCGTATAGTGGAGGAGAACCTTGTTATGGCGTTAGGTGGTCACACAGGAGTACATATTAGTAGTGCTCCTGCAGTAGGTTTTAGTCCATGGGGTGGATAGGCACAGACAGGAGGTTCCTCTAGGAACCAACAAACACCCTCAAAGGGTGGGCAGCAACAATAACAATGTACACCTCAAAAGAATAATAATCCACAACCACAGCAAGGTAATAGCCTCAGAGTGTGCAGTCTACTGTCAGTAGAGGTAGTTTCCAGCAATTCAATGCACCTTCAGGTGGCCGAGGATTCGGTACGGGCACTGGATGTTACTCGTGTGGTCAGTAGGGACACATTGCTAGGCAGTGTTCGATGAGAGGATCTTCTGGTTCTGGGCCTCAACCTATAGTTTCAGAGCCTATAGTGGGAGATGCAGGTAGGTCACATAGGGTGTTTACCATGGTGGGTAACCACCAGGATGAGCACCAGGGTGCAGTTGGAGAGGTTACTGATGGAGGACCAACATCATTCTTTGGGAACCGTGCACGTCCTTCTACATCAGGAGTTGATCCTCAGGGGTCGAGACATTGATTGAGTACTGATTCAGAGGGATCTTAGTGGCTAGTCTTCCATTTCTTGGGAGGACCTATTTTAGATGTGTGTGTGTTATTTGTTTTTTTTTTTTACTAGCAGGCTTCCAGGAGTAAGCCTGATCCTAGGGGGAGGATGTAGTACTCCTCCATTTATGCTTATGTTTTCTGCTGATATGTTTTTCATACTATTAGACTTTGGTACCTTGTATGGATATTTGGATCGCTGATTTTGAGCTACAATGGATTTATTTTGTGACATGATGATACATGGTTTTGCGATATTTGATTTTTGACATGCTTTGATATAGCGTAGATGTTTTCTTTCAGATGATTATTGCTATGTATATGTTTATGATGGACTAACAGTTATTTAATTTGTCAGTCTGATGTGATGTGTATTGATGTGGAGAATGGAATTGCATCACTCGCTTGCGAGTGCCCTGTGATGTACATGATTTTCTCCGCACGGTGTGCCTGTACAATGGATTATATATATATGCATGTTATTTACTTGGTTGCAGGATTGTAGGTACATGACACCGACTCCACCTAGGTACTCAGGTCTGAGCATGTCAAGACTCAACAGATATGTTGATTGGGAGGTAGTAGCATGGTTCATCTTAGTTTAGTCTTTAACCCGGTCACAGTACATCGTTAGTTAGTTTGAGTCTTGGTTGTCTTGTTTGTCTCTATTTGGATTTAATTATCTGAAAGGAAAAATTTGTCAATTTTAATGTTAATTTATTATGCCTTAATTTATTGTTATTTAAATTAATTTTTAAATGTTAAAGAAATTAGTTTTGCATGTTATTTAATAAATTAATTAGTTTGTTTGGTTAAATAATTTGATCTTAGAGATTAAATTTATTTAATTAAATAAATTAATTAATTAAATTAAAATTGTTTTAAATTGTGTGTGAATAGATTTTATTTAAAATTAATTGTATACTTGAAAATGGTGTTTTTAATTATTAAATAAATTTTGTAAATTGAAATTTCAAATTTTAAATAAATTAATTCATGCAAATCTTAAAAGGAAAGATTGTCGAGAAGTTAAAAGATATTTTCTACTTCTCGACATGTGTGTCAGTTACATTTACTATTTTTGGTTGAGGTTGTTCACAGATATTATCTAGAATCTGGGAAATACAGAGGGGTTATCAATTTTTTCTTCACGAGAAATTGAAAGAGTAATTTGCTATTAAAATTATTTTTTTTAAAATTTGTGATTACCTCTATTCAATTGTATATTTGTGGAAGATCCCTTTGGTGGGAATTTCTCTGTGATTGGTTATAGCTTTCTTTGGATTTGGTGTTTTGGAGAAGATTTGGAGGATTGCATTCTACAAGCAGAGGATTTTCTCCAACAACTAAGATCTTCAAATCACAGGTATTTCCCTTATGTTTTAATCTTGTTTTCTTTTGAAAAGAAATATTTGTTAAAACCCTTGTTCTTCTCGGTAAATTGTTTGCCAAAAATATGTCTGTAAAAACTTGCTGATGTTTGTGAGAATTTCAAAAAACAAGGAAAAGGAAAACAATAGAAGAAATTAAAAAAAAAAGGTATCTGTGATACCTTGATATTTCTACCGCTCTAAATGTGCAAAACAACTAAGAAACATGAATGACAAAATACCAAGGACACCTCAAGATTAGCCAAAGGAGTGATACAACGAAAAGGAATGCAAATAAGATGAAACACACACTTTTACCTCCCTTGTTGTTGATACCTCCTTGATTGGCCCTTGCTTTGATTGGTTGTGTGCTCCTTAGATGATGGATTGAGTGACTAAGATGCAAGATTCTATATGCAAGATGATTAACAAAGATGGTTGAATGATTGAAAAGGCTTGAGAGTTCAAATGGACAGCATGTAGTTATGAGAATGCAAAGTGTTTGGGAAGGCAAATTGGTAGCATGTGGGTGCTCCAAATGAAAGTGTTGGAAATGCCTTTGAGAAGGGGGTATTTATAGGAGAATTTGAATTCTCTAAAGAATTCAACGGTCAAGATGCATCCAACAAGGCCAAGATGAAGGGCTATAGTGGGTTGAGAACCCACAAGCCCTCATATCTTGACATGTGGAGGGTGAAGTGGATAAAGGGATATGAGGTGGAGATGAGTTGTCAAGAAGGTACATGAGGTGGAAAAAGTACATGCACCTTGGGGAGTGAGGAGATTTCCACAAAAAGGGATTTCTTGTCCCCAAATGGGAGTGAAAAGGACATTTGAAGAATTTTGGAATTCCTCAAAAATCTACATGGGAAAAGGAAAGGTGTTTGGGGATATAAGTGTGAATTAAAAATTCGCATTCCTAGGAAAGTCTAAATGATAAAAGATGGGCTCCAAAAGGTGGGATTTGGTCACATGTGGAGATTGTGACAAGTCCAAGGTTCTAGAAACCTTGGAAGGATGGAATGTGAATTGAAAATTCACATATAAAAGAGGGGAATCTAGGAAGAATAAAAAGGAATTAAAAATTCTTTGAAGAATGATTAGGCTTAATTAATCAGTAATTAGAGGATAAATGAGGATTAGAAGCCAACTTGCAAAATTTGGAGGATGTGACACATCCTAATCAAGGATTAGGCATGTGCACATCCCTAATGAAAAAATTATGAGATGGATTAGGATTAGATGAAAATGACATGTGAGGAATTAAATAAATGTAATATTTATTTAATTTATTTGATGAAAAGAGGATTAAGGAGGGTAAGGTATTTAATTATTAATTAAATACCTTAGGGATTTGGCAGAATTAAAGATATTAATTAAATAATAGTAATATTACTTAATTAACTCGGATAAGAGGATGTTTAGATGAAAAGTGATAAATTTGGATAAATTAAGTGTCTAAATTTGGATGTCTACATTTTGCCCCTCTTTGAGATGGTGTTACGAAGTAGCATCATTTCAAAGAATATTAAAATATAGAACCTAGAAGAAGATGGTTAGATTAGAAAAGATGCCCCAGTCATCCAAAGGAGTGACTAGGAAGGGAAAAAGAAAATGATGAAAATTAGGGATGAAGGATGCCCCCTCGAGAGGACATGCAGGTTGAAGAGAACACGTGTGTGCTCTCGAAATAGATGATGTGATGCAAGGGGAGACGAGGAAGATGATGCAAGGTGATGGGGAAGAGAGTAAGTGAAGCGATAGGAGATGGATGAAGCACAAATGGATTTGAGGAAAAAAGGTGATGTTGCCCCATTCAAGGTACAAGCCAAAATGGGTTGGTGATGGATGGAGTGTTGTCAATGAGGGAATGAAGGATCTCAAAACAACACGAGGATAGGGAAGGATACATCCCACTGAGTGGTATTGATGAGGGAATGATACATCCCAAAACACCACAAGGATAGGGAAGGATACATCCCACTGAGTGGTATTAATGAGGGAAGGAGACATCCCAAAATACCACTAAAGGATAGGGAAGAATAACTCCCGATGATGATGATGAAAGTGTTGTTGATGAGGGAAGGATACATCCCAAAATACCACTAAAGGATAGGGAAGAATAACTTCTGATGATGATGATGAAAGTGTTGTTGATGAGGGAAGGATACATCCCAAAACAACACCAAAGGGCTAGGGAATGATACTAACGGATGATGATGATGATGACGGGTCAAGGCTGGTAACAAGACTGGGGACAAGACCACAGATTTGATTGGATGATTCAGGCTAAGTGGAATGGATGGGGATTGGATAGAGATGTGATATAAGGATGAAGGATGAATGGATGGGGGAATACATGCAAGATGATAGAATGGAAAATGAAATGCAATCCTAATGCAATTTGCCATCTTCAGAGCACTAATTTTTGCTATAGCATAAGACACCAAGTGCCAGGGTATGTGGAACCAAGGTGAATTAGTGTCTAATGCATAAAACAAACACACTAGACAAGAAGGCTACCCCAACACCCCAAAGTCACAAAGACCTTGGTTGGGCCAGGTATTGAGATAACCACAAGCACAAAAGGATGCCCCAGCATAACACAAGACCTCAGAGATCTTGGTGGGTACTATGTGGGACAACCAAGAAGACACAAATAGACATAAAAAGATCAATAAATGCCCCTATGTTGACCAATCAAAACACACCATAATATGATGGATTATGGCGGCCTTGACAAGTGATGATAGGGAGCTCCAATGATAAACAAAAGCCAAAAACATCAAAAGATCACAATCACTTTCAAATGTCCTTTGCCATAGGATCAAGGGGATAGATGGGATTGATGAGGTCTGTTAGGAAGGATACATCCTATTGAGACCAAAGATGATGGATATTAAAAGATCGTTATGACACGGGATGTTCAAAATCGATTGGATCTCATGATACAAGTGGATCTCGTTTGTTAAGAACCAGCTAGATAAGGGCATAGCTTGATGGCACGACACAAGGAAGACAAGAAATGGGACTAACAAAACCTAAAGACCTAGGGGCTCGGGGGCTGATCAAAGATTAGCCTTGCCTACGTGAAAGCGCAGAGCCCTCGTAGTTCGATGAAAGGTGGATGACTGACCAAGATGGAGACCTTGATGGATGGTAAAGATAGGATGGTCAAAAGGAGAAAGACCGATGGTAGAAGAGCAAAGTGAAGATCGATGATGGAACCCTGGGGGTGGATCAAATGATCGACCTTGCCTACATGAAAGCGCAGGGGCAACGTAGTTCGACAAGACCAAAGGAAAACAATGGATAAAGGATGATAAGATGATAGGACAAGTGGATAAAAAGGTGGGACCGATACGACAAGATAGGATAGACCTATTGGATTGGATAGGATGATCATGATCATATAAAGCTCAGGGATGGGATAGTTATCCAAAGTAGTAAAATGACTTGGGAGGATGATATGATAGATAGATGAGGGATAAAAAGTGATAGGAGATTGGAAAGATGTGAAAGAGAAGCAGGGGTGATGATGATGAGATAAATGGCATTGGGTTGCATGGGGGGAGGCCTATAGCCATATACCAATGACAAGGGATTGTGAGATGGGATGAGATGGGATGAGGATAAAGAGGAAAGAATGGATAGAGATATAGGGATGGGGATGGGAGGGATTGTTTAGATGCATAGGAATATAAGGATTGGGAGATGAAAGGGATGCTAGGATAGATGGAGAGATGGAAGGGATGCTAGGGTAGATGGGGAGATGGAAGGGATGCTAGGATATATGGGGAGATGGAAGGAATGCTATGATAGATGGATACGAAGATAAGGATGGGCAGATGGAAGGGATGCTGTGATAGATGGATAGAGGGATGAAGGGATGTTATGATAGATGATTAGGGACAGAAGGATTGGGAGATGAAAGGGATGCTAGGATAGATGGATATGAAGATGAAGGGATGTTATGATAGATAAATAGGGATAGAAAGATTGGGAGATGAAAGGGATGCTAGGATAGATGGATACGAAGATAAGGATGGGCAGATAGAAGGGATGTTGTTATGATAGATGATTTCTCCAGGGACTATGTCACAAAGGAAGCAGATGCCCCCACTCTAGATATGTCATATATGATGAGGCATGAGGGCCGAAAGACAAGTGGATCAGAAGATAAAGGAGATAACTAGATGATAATAGGATGGGTGACTAAGGAATATGATAGAGCATGGATGAAGGGAATGTATACTAATAGGTGTCCAAAGCATGCATAGATAGGTGCCCCAATTTTGATCAAGATCACAAGAAGGATGGGGGGAATGGGAGATAAATGGGATATGATGGTAGGTGCGGAAAATAGGAGGGATGGAGGGATTTATGAAGAGGACGGATAACAGGAAGACGGGTGCATAGCTAGAAACATAACGGATGGAGGGAATGCATATTAGGAAGTTGCCCCCAAGTGCAGATGGGGATTTATGCATGACGCCTATTTTCCAGGTTTTCATCATGGTACTTATCCAAGGCGCTTGTTTGCCAAGTTTTCACCATTGGACGAATTATTTCTCTTTACTTTTTTTCTCATTTTTTTACTTTTTTGACTTTTTTGACCTTTTTTTTTTTTGATTTTTTAGAAGATACATGATAAGGATATGGATGAAGGACTCAAGCATCAAGTTCTATACGAGGTAGTAAGAGCCCATGTTCGAACCGACTATTGGATGTTGGTACAACCTTATGAGGATAAATAGATTATGCAAGATGATGAATTAGGGGGATTTGAGAGGGGAGATACATGGGATAATGGATGGGATGCTGCAAAGGGTATGGATGGAATGATGGGGTGGATATGTGATGGGGAGATGTGTTTAGGACCAACATTGGCACATGTGGTGGTGGGTGTGAAAAGATGAGAGGATTCTGGATGGAGAATGTGGATAATGGAGGAGATGGGGTGTGAACTTTGGAACATAAGGACCCAAAACAGACTTAGGAGATGAAAGGGTGTATAATGAGCTTTGGATTAGCAACTTTGGATGTTCTTACAGATTTTTCATTTGATGACATTGCATCTTTTTTCTTTGGGATCCACATGGTTTTGATCTTTGCTTTGGTGGGCCTTTGTGGCCTACAGATTTTATTTAGATTTAGATTTTTCTTCTCTTCACCATGTATTTTAGAGGGGACATGGGGAGCCATAAATTCATGTGGATGCTTAGATTTATGCATTTTTCCTTTAACAACCAAAGTGCTTTTAGTAGCAATGGGATGGGTGTGAATGGATGGATGATGTGGAGGACACATGAATGGAGGGATGGAGGTAGGATTTTTAGGATGATATGTGGATGGATGATGTACAGGTACGTGCCTTTGTTGATCCTGATTAGGGAACATGAGAGTGGGATAGTTATGATGGGCGACATGGATAGGTGATGGATGGATGAAAGGATGGATAGGATGAGATGGAGGAGGTGATTTTGGGATATAAGGGCCCAAAATAGACTTAGGACTTGGAGGATATGGGATGGGGGATGAGGGGACATAAGGACCCAATATGGATGGAGCGGATGAAGGAGGAAGATGGACAGTTGTTTTGAGGTGATATGATAGAGGAGGAGGGATGGTGACATATGATCTGGTAGGGTGATGAGAAGAGCCGACATGTCTTTTGGAAAAGGCTTGTTGAGGACGTTAGAGGTTGTACCAACATTTTTGGATTGCGAGTCGTGAGTAGTACATCCAAGACCTTGCGGATACAAGTGTTCTTTAGCTTGGATGGGCTCTATAATACCTTGCTCATGAAGGCCTAAACCTTTTCCTTGATAGTTCATTTTCTTGAGTATTCGATCTAGGATAGGATTTTTATTATTCTGGAAGAATGATGCGAGTCCATTATTAGGTGGAAGAGGAGAGTTCGTGTATATGCTTTGTTTTTCTTCTGCGAGGAGACCACCATGGAGGAATGTGAGAGGACCAAGGGGATATGCAAGCAGTGTGGGGATAGCATTTTTAGGTGATGATGGGGGATCATGAGAAGGAGATGATGGGATAGCAACACTAGGAGAGGGAGTAGGGGCCATGATAGGATCTGGAATTGTGGTAGTGGGCTCATGCGATGGAGATGGAGATGGAGCAGTGGAAGCTTGAATGACAAGGGGATCATGGGATGGAATGGATGGAGGACTGTGATCTTAAGGTGGACTAGATGGGATGGTAGGATCTTGATCGAGAGAAGGGGATATGTTGGCATGCTTTGGATTAGACTCTTGGTGTGACTCATCATGTGTGGGAGGCATGGTAACGGAGTCTTGTTGGGACTCTTCAAGTGGAGAAGATGGAGGGATGGAAGATTCATGAGGTTCGATGGAATCAATTTTGGTGTTACTAGGAGTGGGAGGAGTGGATTGGATTTGGGTGGATCTAGGAGTAGAGGGAGTGGATTGAATTTAGGTGTCTTCGATAGATTGGTTGGATCTAGGAGTAGAGGGAGTGGATTGGATTTGGGTGGATCTAGGAGTAGAGGGAGTGGATTGGGCTTGGGTGTCTTCGATGGATTCGGTGGCTCTCATGGTAGGAGATGTGGGTTCAATGGTTTCAATGGTTTGATCAGTGCTAGGGGTGGTAACAACAATGATAGGTGTGGTGTGGAGAAGGGTCTCATCACTAGTGACCGTGGATGATGGATTGGGATGGCATGGTTCCATGACTTCAAGATGTGGAGTTGGGGATGGCTTCTTTGTAATGAGTCCTTGGAGAACTTCTAAAATGAAAGACTTGCATATGGTTGGCTTGGCTGGGGTGGTAGAAATGGATGAGGGATTATGGATTTGTGGACTAGGGTTAGATGGAGGAATGGGATCGAATGTAGGACTATGAGTAAATGGAGGATTGGGATTGGATGGAGGACTAGGAGTAGATGGATGAATGGGATTGGATGGAGGACTAGGAGTAGATGGAGGACTAGGATGGGATGGATGAGTGGGATTGGATGGAGGACTAGGAGTAGATGGAGGACTAGGATTGGATGGAGGGTTAAGGTAAGGATATTGGAGTGGTGAATTAAGATAGGGGGACATGGATTGTGGATTAAGACAAGAGGATATAGGTGGTGTAGTGGGACAAGAGGATGTGGGGGATGTATTATAATAAGGGTATTGGGATGGTGGATTAGGATGAGGATATGTGGATGTAGGATCAAGGTAACAGGGTGTGGGTGTAAGATTAGTATGGACAGACTAGGAAAGAGGATGAGGATAGGGGGACATGGATGGGGAATTGTAATAGGAGTATTGGGATGGAAAATTAGGATAAGAGGATGTAGATGTTGCGTAAGGGGATGATGTAGATGAAGGAGGTGAAAAATATGGGGATGAAGAAGATATTGGATATCCATTGTCAAAGATGGCATAAGGAGCATGATTAGGCATGGATTAAGACATAACGGGATAACTGGAAGGGGTGATTGGATTGTGGAAAGTGGATGGAAAAAGCTTACTAGAGATGATAGTGTCAAGGGGATCTATGTCATATACCTCTTGATCAACCAGACTTTCATTATCAGTGTCAACATAATTAGGGTTTCCCTTGACCACTATTAATGGAGGATGAGGATTCATGATGGTGAAAGGATAAAGAGGATGGATAAAAGATTTTGGATGGGAACGGATTAAAGCTCAAATCAGGATTTTGGTCAAGCTCAGATCAGGATTGGACAAAAGCTTAGATTAGAATGATTGGATGGGATTCGGTAGATAGATGATTGAATTGGGTAGATGATTTGATGAATTTGATTAAAGTACTAGATTGGTTTGATCGGATAGGATCAAATGATTAGACGATGTTGATTGGATAATTGTGATTGAATGAACTTGATCGGATTGGTGTGCTTGGATTGATTAGATGATCAGAGGAATGGATTTGTTTGATTATATAGGAAGAAATAAAAGGTACCACTAGATAGAGCTTGAAAAATTAAGCAATTTTTGTTTTTGAACGAAGTTGATTCGACGTACGGTTTGTAAATGATGGCCCTGGGAAGTTAGGGGCGTGTCCACAATGCAATGCGGGGCTTGGCCGCCCTGGGATGGTCAAATTCTTGATAATATGAAATAGAAGGTACCACTGGATAGAGATTGAAAAACTAAGCAATTTTGGTTTTTGAACGAAGTTGATTCGACATGCGGTTTGTAAATGACAGCCCCGGGAAGTTAGGGGCATGTCCACACTGCAATGCGGGGCATGGCCGCCCTGGGATGGTCAAATTCTTGATAAGAGGAAATGGAAGGTACCACTAGATAGAACTTGAAAATTAAGCAACTTTAGTTTTTGAACGAAGTTGATTCGACGTACGGCTTGTAAATGACAGTCCCGGGAAGTTAGGGGCGTGTCCACGCTGCAATGCGGGTCGTGGCTGCCCTGGGATGGTCAAATTCTTGATAAAATGAAATAGAAGGTACCACTGAATAGAGCTCAAAAAATTAAGCAACTTTGGTTTTTGAACGAAGTCAATCCGATGCACGGTTTGTAAATGGCAGCCCCGGGAAGTTAAGGGGACGTAGTCAACATTCTGCAGTAAAATCAGGGGCGTAAACAGCTTTTTGGGGCGTTTTCAGCAAAATTAGGGTGTTTACAGCAAAATCAGGGGCATTTTCAGCAAAATCAGGGGTGTTTTTAGCAAAATCAGGGCGTTTACAACAAAATCAGGGCATTTTCAGCAAAATCAGGGCGTTTTCGTCTTTCTGCAGCAAAAACAAGGGCATTTTTAGCAAAATCAGGGCGTTTTCAACAAAATCAGGGGCGTTTTCAGCAAAATCAATGCGTTTACAGCAAAATCAGGGGCATTTTCAGCAAAATCAGGGCATTTACAGCAAAATCAGGGGCATTTTCAGCAAAATCAGGGCGTTTCTGCCTTTCTGCAGCAAAAACAGGGGCATTTTCAGCAAAATCAGGGCATTTACAGCAAAATGGCATTTTCAGCAAAATCAGGGCGTTTACAGCAAAATCAGGGGCATTTTCAGCAAAATCAGGGCGTTTTCAACAAAATCAAGGTGTATTTTCAGCAAAATTAGGGGCGTAGGCAGCGTTCTGCAGTGAATCAGGGGCACTACCACCTTTCTGCAGTGAATCAGGGGCGCTACCGCCTTTCTGCAGTAAATCAGGGGCGCTACCGCCTTTCTACGCAGGGCGCTACCGCATTTCTGCGGGGACAAAGCTTGTTTTGTGATGGCAAAGACTATGGCAAGGACACAAAATGATGAAACAAGTCAAAATTATTAAAATTTGACAGAATTTCCACAAGAAAACACCTCAAGTAAGCACAATCCTATGATTAATATTATGGATATGGCAAGACAAAGTCTTAATCTAGGATGCACAAGGCTTCTAAGGAGTCTTCGATATACTCTCGGTACGTGAGGCACAACCGTGAACACCAGTCCATCACAAACGTGAGTCGGGAACCCCAGCGAGATACTGAAAGGCTCAGACCAACTCTTCACGTCTATCTAGGTATCACCCTAGCTTCGACGCTCCGCCAATTATGACGCAACTGGATTGGGGTACAACTTTCGTTCTCCCCCCTTTATATACCCCGCCAGTACACGTGGTTGGAATCGTCCCTTGGGGTGATGAAATCTGCAAGCAGGTCCCACTAAAAGGAAGACACCAACTGTTTCCAACTACTCCCTAGGCTCACATGAAGTGCAAGGGGAAAGTGAAAACAAATCAATGCCCCCTTGGGTAACACAAAAGTAAACAACCACAACAAACAATGAGATTTAATCCCCCTAATTAGACTATGTTTGAAGACAGCAAAGATGATTTTTGAAAGTCTGATTATGTAGATGACCCTGCAAACAAATATTAGCTATCCTCTTTTTCATCTTTGGTCAAATTCTGCCATAATATGCTACCAAACGTTAGCGAAAAATAGCAATATCCTTACCACCACAATGTTAGAGAGTTATCACGTGAAAACTATAAAAAACTAGAGCAAAAACGAAGCCAAAACACCTATTTTACCTTCCAAACTATGTGTTTTAGGGCGCTACCGCGCTTCTGTGGAGGGCGCTGCCGCGATTCTATGAAGGGCGCTGCTGCGGTTCTGTAAAGGGCGCTGCCGCAGTTCTGTGGATGGCGCTGTCGCAGTTCTGTGAAGGGCACTGCCGCGGTTCTATGGAGGGCGTTGCCGCAGTTCTGTGGAGGGCGCTGCCGTGGTTCTGTATTAATCTTTGTTAGATTTTAAAGAAAAAAAGGAAGTTGTGCCCCTCCCACTATCAGAAAAGTATTAGAAAAACCTTCTAAATATATCCCTAATCACAGCAAATATGTTAGAAGGAATAAAAATTTCATATGTGGGGTGCTACCGCCTTTTTGTAGTGGCCAAGAGGGCGCTGCCGACATTCTGCGGTAAACTTTGTCAGATTTTAAAGAAAAAAAGAAAGTTATGCCCCTCCCACTACAAAAAAAGTGTTAGCAAAGCCCTCTAAATATGTCCCTAATCACAACAAATGTGTTGGAAAGAATAAAACTTTCATATGTGGGGCGCTACTGCCTTTTTATAGTGGCCAAGAGGGCACTGCCGACATTCTGCGGTAAAATTTGTCAGATTTTAAAGAAAAAAGGGAAGTTGTGCCCCTCCCACTACAAAAAAAAGTGTTAGCAAAGCCCTCTAAATATGTCCCTAATCACAGCAAACATGTTAGAAGGAATAAAACTCTCATATGTGGGAGCTACCGCCTTTTATAGTGAGGTATTTGCCGACATTCTGCGGTAAAATTTGTCAGATTTTAAAGAAAAGGAAGTTGTGCCCCTCCCACTGCAAAAAAAGTGTTAGCAAAGCCCTCTAAATATGTCCCTAATCACAGCAAACATGTTATAAGGAATAAAACTTTCATATGTGGGGCGCTACCGCCTTTTTATAGTGGCCAAGAGGGCGTTGCCGACATTCTACGGTAAAATTTGTCAGATTTTTTTTTTTAAAAAGAAGTTGTGCCCCTCTCACTGCAAAAAAAGTGTTAGCAAAGCCCTCTAAATATGTCCCTAATCACAGCAAACATGTTAGAAGGAATAAAACTTTCATATGTGGGGCGCTACCGCCTTTTTATAGTGGCCAAGAGGGCGCTGCCAACATTCAGCGGTAAAGCAGAGGGCGCTGCCGCCTTTCTGCGAGTTTTTCCTGCAAAATTCTTAACCCACAAGGCCAAGATGAAGGGCTATAGTGGGTTGAGAACCCACAAACCCTCACATCTTGACATGTGGAGGGTGAAGTGGATAAAGGGATATGAGGTGGAGATGAGTTGTCAAGAAGGTACATGAGGTGGAAAAAGTATATGCACCTTGGGGAGTGAGGAGATTTCCACAAAAAGGGATTTCTTGTCCCCAAGTGGGAGTGAAAGGGACATTTGAAGAATTTTGGAATTCCTCAAAAATCTACATGGGAAAAGGAAAGGTGGTTGGAGATATAAGTGTGAATTAAAAATTCACATTCCTAGGAAAAGTCTAAAAGATAAAAGATGGGCTCCAAAAGGTGGGACTTGGTCACATGTGGAGATTGTTGCAAGTCCAAGGTTGGTCACATGTGGAGATTGTGACAAGTCCAAGGTTCTAGAAACCTTGGAAGGATGGAATGTGAATTGAAAATTCACATATAAAAGAGGGGAATCTAGGAAGAATAAAAAGGAATTAAAAATTCTTTGGAGAATGATTAGGCTTAATTAATCAGTAATTAGAGGATAAATGGGGATTAGAAGCCTATTTGCAAAAGTTGGAGGATATGACACATCCTAATCAAGGATTAGGCATGTGCACATCCCTAATGAAAAAATTATGAGATGGATTAGGATTAGATGAAAATGACATGTGAGGAATTAAATAAATGTAATATTTATTTAATTTATTTGATGAAAAGAGGATTAAGGAGGGTAAGGTATTTAATTATTAATTAAATACCTTAGGGATTTAGCAGAATTAAAGATATTAATTAAATAATAGTGATATTACTTAATTAACCGGATAAGAGGATGTTTAGACGAAAAGTGATAAATTTGGATAAATTAAGTGTCCAAATTTGGATGTCTATAGTATCATCTTGGAAGGATTTTTGTATTTATCATTTGTTAAATCTAGTAAAATATGGGGGTTTTGTTATTTAAAAAAAATAACCCTGTACAGAATATAATTATTTTCTCTATTCCCTGTAGAAAGTTTTACCAGAATTTTTTTTTTGTCTATATATGTTTAATCTGGTTGGTTATTTTTTATGTATATGTATATATATATATTTATATATATATGGTTATGAAATTTAATTATGAAATTAATATTTTTCAAAATCGCCATGCAGGCAAACTATTTCATAGTTATTATTCCCTGTTTTCAAAATTCTGAAATCGCCGAATAGGCGTATTGAGGGTTTCGGATTTTCAAAAAAAAAAATCAGAATTAAATTCTGCAGGCTTAAACTGTAATGAATTCGCTATGATTTTAGTTGTTTTTAATATAAATATTTGTATGGGGGCCGCGGGGCTACCCCACAGCTGCCCCCATAAGGGGCGACAGCTGTGGAGGCAGCTGACGCTGCCCTCACAGGTAGCGCGCGACTGTCTCACAGCCGCCGTCCCATACGGGGATGGCTGTGCATACAGCCATGTGCTATATAATACACAGCATTGAATGGTTTAAAAACTCTTGCTTTACTTTTAATGGAATATGGAAATTTTGAAGTATAAATTTATTTTAATAAGATTTTCAAATTAGGATCTTTTGGTTTTAATAATATTTATATATATGTATGTATATATATATGTATATATATATAAATATATATTTGTAATATATATATATTAATTTATTTAAATAGGTTTTGAAATTCTCATTTATTTTAGTATGAAATAAGAAATTCTTGTGAGTATAAATATATGCTAGAAATAACATCAGTTAGTTTTATAACAGAAAGGTCGAAAAAGGAAATTTGATAGATTTTGATATGTGAAGTTATGAAAGTTAAATTACAATTAAATGATGTTATTTTCTTTTATTAAATGAGAAAAGAATTACAATCATGTTGTTTTTTTTTTAATTTCTTGAAAATCTTATTGAATGATTGGATTTAGTAAATCCGAATAATAGACGTTTAATTTTTCTTAATTGGCTTTAACTGTGTTTCTTTTGGGCAAACTGGGAAAGTCTTAGATGTATAAGTCTTCTAGAATGATTTGTATAGAAAGGGTGATATTATTGTTCAAATGTATTTCTTGAGTTAACTAAGGTTGTGCATGTGTTAGAATATGGGATATTGATACCTGGTTTATGAATAAAAGATTTAATGATCGTTGTGTGTCATTTGTTATTATGTAATTGAAATTTGTGCACCTTGTCTACCTTAGTCAAGAAAACTAGTATACCTTTATTATGTTTAGGGGAGTGGCTCTGTGTAAAGGCCGACACACAAAGTGGTGTCAGGGTAATACAAAGAGTTAGTAAGTCAATGATAACTAAATAACACAGTAGTTAGATTAAAATCTTTAACAAGATATTTATGCCTCACTTAATGACTCTTGAGCTAGTTCAGTATTGAGTATAAGATGAGAAGGCCTGGAATAACAAATCGATGTCTTGTTTCTTCAAAAGACATTCAATTCCGCAATAGTATGCAATAGGGGTTAGATTTCGTAAGACGTTACCAGGGTAACCCAAGTTGGGGGCCGGAACCTAGGAAGAAATAACAGGGTAACCTTTGCAATATTGTGATGACACTCCACCTAAAATAATAGTTAACCTTGTGTACTTAGTACATTCGATTGTCTTAAATCTGGAAGCAATGTAACTATCAGTTAGTTATGTACTTGTGTCTACGGTTAGTAGACTATGTCTAGGTAGCCATATTACTATCTCCTAGCACGGGGGGTGGACCTACGGGTACCACATGGTTGGGTGGAATGTACACCTTACTCCGTTGGGTCCCCAGTTTATGATCATGGCATCGCGAGCTTCATGGATGGAGAGCTCGTACTTGGATACAGATATATTTTCTTTATTGCATTATTGTAAAACTTGTATTGTAAAACATCCCTCAATTGTTTCTGAGGTGAACATTTGTAAATGTAAATTGTAACTATTATTTGATCTACCTCATTAGATGAATGAGTATTGTAATATCTTATCAAATGCAATGTAAGAAACAAGTTTGTACTTTATACTATCTTGAATGGAGTTTTTAAATGTTATGCAATGTCTATTTTTAATGTTTATGTTAATTAATTATAAGCAATGCGAAATACTAAAGTCGTCTATGGAAACTCAAGTAGTGTAACGTCACGTAACTTAGTGAATGTATGCAACTAATTAACTTAATATTATTACTTTAAAAAAAATTTATTTCACTTTTATACACAATTGCAACATTCCTTAGGTTATAAGATGGGGCATTACATCATGCTCCTTTGCCACATTAGGTGTGGCATGAGTAGCTAGATTGGTACTGGTCTCTACAAATCTCACTACAAACACATCCTTTAATCTTGAGTAATTCATATGCAGTCTTATTGTTCCTTTTCTCTCATGTTTTTCAATAAACTCTTTTAGAATTTGTGCTGAGAGATCACCATGTGGTATATCAGGCTGCACATCACCATGTGGTATGTTAGGCTACACATTGAACCATGTGCTATAACAAGATGCACATCATCACAACTATTTTTTCACCAACTACATTTGTTGAATCACAAAAGTATTAGCTCGTATGAGCCGGCCCCTACGAAGAGCCACTCTCCCAAAAGATCCCAAAACATAAACCAAACAAGGCAAGGGTTGTACCATAACGAATAAAGCATAAAACTTAAAACAAGGACATGTGAGGCATTACCATTCTCGCGATAACTCACAACCAAAATCTCAACAATCTCGTACAACCCTTCCAAAACATAATAATACTATTAAATTTTCAACTCCAAGAGTACACACAAAACGAGGATAACATCCAAAGATTAAATCACGCCTCTGGAACTAAGGGTTACAACACTCAAGATTGGGTTCAAAATTACAACAGGGTTCCCACATTCAAGGAAAACTAAAACAATAATAAATTGGTAATAATAAATCCTCTTGACCATATAACTTGAGATACCATGCACACAACTTTTGCAACACAAAAATAAACAACTAATTTAATTGCATATACATTCTCTATTTACCTCGATACCATTTGGAATAAAAACATACGATAATGATTTTACCATCATATTTAATTGTTTCATTTAGTAAACCAATATAATTCAATTTTATAACTATCATAATAAAAGCCCAAATCAATAAATTCTAACACTTGTAATTTATCTATATATATATACTTATAAATATTTATATATATATAAACATAAAATATATATATATATATACAACCATTTACCTTTCTTATAAATCCCAAGCTTATGCAAATAAACAAAACTGAATATAATTATACCCGAGTTGAGCATATACATGCAATATATGTGTTATATATATATATATATATATTTATTTATTTAAATATATATAAATATATATATATAAAACAGATTATAAATAAAATAAAAATAAAATAAAATAAATATAAAACAAAGTTTAAACAAAGGAAAAGCCCACACAGTAAACACTGTTGACAGCGGACTGCACAGCAGTCCGTAGGACTACTGTGCACGCAGTCTACGGACTATTGTCATAGTCATCCGTGGCTGTGGGGAGAGGGGGAGGTACCGCCACCGCCATCCTTCCCCTTGACCCAATGAAAATACTTTTTAAAAATTCAATTTAATTCAAAATTATATTTTTTTATATGTATTTCTAATGAAACACAAACTCGACTGACACACAAATAAAATGTTTCAAAACTATAAATTTAATGTTTTAATATATATATTCAATCAGGAACAAGACTTTATGAAAAACAAACACATTTATTTAAAGTAAAGAAAAGTATTTAAATTCATTTATCTCAAGGGAAAATATTCTTCAATCGTAAAAATTATAAATACACTGGACAATTTCAAGGGTTCAAAGAATAAATCTTTTCCATAATCAAATTGTAAAACACAGAACATTTTCAGAAAAATAGTTTAACCTCTTCCATAAGTTTGCTATTAATTAAAATATAAATCCCAAGAGTTTCCGTTCTCTTTCATAGAATATCATATTTAACTAAATCTCATACATATGTTTCCTTTGCAAACATAGATTTATTTAGATCATATTTTACTATTTTATTTTATTTGAATCAGAAAGTTTAAGAATGAGAAATTGGAACCTGGAGTCCTATGCTGTTGAAATTTTTGATGAAGTTTCACTTGATCCTGATTGCCTCTTCGAAGCGCTCTCGTTCCTTCTTCAGAATCACTTCTCCAGAGTACCGTGCTCAATTTCAAATCTAATAGTTTATTCTAAAAACTCTCTTCAGAATAATGCAAGCAAAAGAATGAAATAACTTTCCAAAAAACTTCAGAAGATTCAGCAATACAGAATAATTATTTTGTGCAACTTCTGTCCCAATCTTCCCGTGTATGAAAAGTCTCTCAAATTTTCAATTAAATAAAAGATATCTCTTTTCTTTTTCAAAAGCTCTAAAAATCCACTTAAAAGAATTTTTCTATTTTAGTTTAAAGCTTTTCAGCCAACACTAAATTCTCATTCATCCTTTTATCTTTTCTATTCTTTTATTTATTTATTTTTCCATTTATCAATACTTTTTGTTTTAAATCTACTTTTGCAAGCTTTACTTGCAATGCACATAATTTGATTTATTTAATTTATTTATTTTATAATTATCTTCAACAAGATAATTAAATTAAATTAACAAAACACAATTTAATATTTAATTAACATTTAACTAAAACACATGACTTTTAAAATATAACTTTTAAATATTTCAATACAAATTAATCCACCACAAATATAAATATTTATTACCACCATTTAATTAAATAACTCACAACTTACAAAATGCCAACATAAAACACATACGAACAAGATACTCACACAAAACACAATAATGAATTACAAAAATGACAAACACGACGCACAATACCATTCAATCAGGATGGTTTGACAACATGGGACGGGGTGACTTCCTTGTCATCTCTATTTCAACATTATGCCGTTGGGTTATTGGTGCTCGCCCTATCCTGCCGAAGTAGGTGGAATCGAGACTCTATACCTACAATCCTTGCATCCAAACAAGGTCGTGTACATGTACCTATATATAAAATCAAAGCATTACATTGTGAGAAGGAATTACAACGTAGCAGGGCACTCGCGAATGAGTGATGCTACACTATCCTTTCATCACATCTATTCTAACAATTATAATATTAATGATGAAATAGCATTTCTAAACTAATAGATCATATCATAAAATAAATTACTAAATCATTGCATCATAATATTTTACTGAAATCCACTAACATCATCAAACCATAATGAGTACAATCACAGTCACAAAGCATCAATCAAAACCAAAAAAGTATCAAGTCTAAATAGTATGAGGGGTATTACATCCTCCCCCCCTAGGACATGGCTTACTCATGGAAGCCATTAAATAAAAATAAATAAGATTCCATAGTATGGGAGGCATCCTCCCATGCTACCAAGACCTCAACGTTAGGTCACCATTGGACCCTTTTGAGCCTAAGAGTCAAACAAAAAGGTTGCCTAATGGACACAATTTACCCAGAGACCGCAACATTTGCAAACCTGGCTTTGATGCCAAGTTGTAATGCCCGTCGTGCAAACCCTAGAGAACAAACATTGCAACCAATTTTCTTTTTTTAAATAACACAATGTAAACATGCAACTAAACATTAAATACATTTACATTGCAAATTAACATCTTAATGTTAAATCCTCTAGGGCACGTGAGGTTACATCGCAAAACAACTATTAACAAAAGTAAAAGATAATACTAAACAACTAATTCAATAACATTACAATAACCATTTATAAAAGTACATCCATGAACCAAGAGTGAAAGTATCACTACATCACATATTACAATCATAAAGAATCTCTTACAATAATGTTTACAAAGGATCCTAAATATTACATTACAGGTTCTCAATAATGAGTTACAATAAATTTCCCATACATGTGGGATGATGCAAAGTACAATAATACTTGAAATTATAAAGTGAGCAACTGGTACAAGCTCCAACAGAAGGAATACCGAGAAGATAGAATGCTGATGGGGAACCCAACGAGTGCGGAGCACATTCCACCCAACCACATGAGTTATAAATAACCCACCCCCTGTCCTCAAAGGTGACAAGGAAGAAATCATGACCATGAATGCCAAAACTGACTCCAATAGAACAACATAGTGCAAAACTCAATTACAACCTCAAGGATTACCACGACATAAACAACAACATCCGAGAGAAAAAATAATAAACTTAAAGCCATAAATCTTTTCACAATAAAAAAAAGGCAATAACCATTAACCAAGTCACCAAAGAACAATCACGAAACATTTCCAAATGAAACTGAAACAATAGATAGAATACAATTCCAGAGGCAACCAAAAACAAGGCACATGGGTGTCTAGTGGAGAGTGACATCGCATAGCTCTCATGGGTTATCCTAGCCCTTCCTCCAACTTGAGGCGTCAGCCCCCATCTATGGATATCCTGGCCCTTCCTCCTACTTGAGGCACCGGCACCATAGGGTAGCTCATGCAGAGCCATCAACCTCTCGTGAGGACGAGGTTACAACCTTGCCGACCATGACCTTCTCAGTCTATCATTAGTCTATGATAGCCCTAATGCATAGACGAGGTATCCAATATTTATTATCTTATGTGTTTTACTACCCATACCCCTAAGTTCTATTATTAGGTTTTCACTTGTTATACTACTCTTACGTGGATTATCCTGAGCTCTTCCTCCTTTCGAGGCACCAACCCCCACGAAGAGCCACTCTCCCAAAAGATCCCAAAACATAAACCAAACAAGGCAAGGGTTGTACCATAATAAATAAAGCATAAAACTTAAAACAAGGACATACGAGGCATTACCCTTCTCGAGATAACTCACAACCGAAATCTCAACAATCCCGTACAACCCTTCCAAAACATAATAATACTATTAAATTTTTAACTCCAAGAGTACACACCAAACGAGGATAGCATCCAAAGATTAAATCATGCCTCTGGAACTAAGGGTTACAACACCCAAGATTGGGTTCAAAATTACAATAGGGTCCCCACATTCAAGGAAAACCAAAACAATAAAAAATTGGTAATAGTAAATCCTCCTGACCATATAACTCAAGATACCATGCACACAACTTTTGCAACACAAAAATAAACAACTAATTTAATTGCATATACATTCTTTATTTACCTCGATACCATTTGGAATAAAAACATACGATAATGATTTTACCATCATATTTAATTGTTTCAATTTAGTAAACCAATATAATTCAATTTTATAACTATCATAATAAAAGCCCAAATCAATAAATTCTAACACTTGTAATTTATCTATATATATATATACAAACATTTACCTTTCTTATAAATCCCAAGCTTATGCAAATAAACAAAACTAAATATAATCATACCTGAGTTGAGCATATACATGCAATATATATGTGTTATATATATATTTATTTAAATATATATAAATATATATATACATATAACAGATTATAAATAAAATAAAAATAAAATAAAATAAATATAAAACAAAGTTTAAACAAAGGAAAATCCCAGGCAGTAAACACTACCGACGACGGATTGCATGACAGTCTATAGGACTATTGTGTGCACAGTCTACGGACTACTGTCGTAGCCATCCGCGGCTGTGGGGAGAGGGGGAGGTACGGCCATCGCCATCCTTCCCCTTGACCCAATGAAAATACTTTTTAAAAATTCAATTTAATTCAAAATTATATTTTTTTATATGTATTTCTGATGAAACACAACCTCGGTCGATGCACAGATAAAACATTTCAAAACTATAAATTTAATGTTTTAATATATATATATATATATATTCAATCAGGAACAAGACTTTATGAAAAACAAAACACATTTATTTAAAGTAAAAAAAAGTATTTAAATTCATTTATCTCAAGGGAAAATATTCTTCAATCGTAAAAGTTATAAATACACTGGACAATTTCAAGGGTTCAAAGAATAAATCTTTTCCATAATCAAATTGTAAAACATAGAACATTTTCAGAAAAATAGTTTAACCTCTTCCATAAGTTTGCTATTCATTAAAATCTAAATCCCAAGAGTTTTCGTTCTCTTTCACAGAATATCATATTTAACTAAATCTCAGACATATGTTTCCTTTGTAAACACAGATTTATTCAGATAATATTTTATTATTTTATTTTATTTGAATCAGAAAGTTTAAGAACAAGAAATTGGAACCTGGAGTCCTACGCTGTTGAAATTTTCGATGAAGTTTCACTTGATCCCGATAGCCTCTTCGAAGCGCTCTCATTCCTTCTTTAGAATCACTTCTCCAAAGTACCGTGCTCAATTTCAAATCTAATATTTTATTCTAAAAAATCTCTCCAGAATAATGCAAGCAAAAGAATGAAATAACTTTCCAGAAAACTTCAGAAGATTTAGCAATACAGAACAATTATTTTGTGCAACTTCTGTCCCAATCTTCCCGTGTATGAAAAGTCTCTCAAATTTTCAATTAAATAAAAGATATCTCTTTTCTTTTTCGAAAGCTCTAAAAATCCACTTAAAAGAATTTTTCTATTTTAGTTTAAAGCTTTTTAGCCAACACTAAATTCTCATTCGTCCTTTTATCTTTTCTATTCTTTTATTTATTTATTTTTCCATTTATCAATACTTTTTGTTTTAAATCTACTTTTGCAAGCTTTACTTGCAATGCACATAATTTGATTTATTTAATTTATTTATTTTATAATTATCTTCAACAAGATAATTAAATTAAATTAACAAAACACAATTTAATATTTAATTAACATTTAACTAAAACACATGAATTTTAAAATATAACTTTTAAATATTTCAATACAAATTAATCCAACACAAATGTAAATATTTATTACCACCATTTAATTAAATAACTCACAACTTACAAAATGCCAACGTAAAACACATATGAACAAGATACTCACATAAAACACAATAATCAATTACAGAAATGACAAACACAACGACACACAATACCATTCAATCAAGACGGTTTGACAACATGGGATGGGGTGACTTCCTTGTCATCTTTGTTTCAACATTATGCCGTTGGGTTATTGGTGCTCGCCCTATCCTGCCGAAGTAGGTGGAATCGAGACTCTGTACCTGCAATCCCTGCATCCAAACAAGGTTGTGTACATGTACATATATATAAAATCAAAGCATTACATTGTGAGAAGGAATTACAACATATTAGGGCACTTGCGAATGAGTGATGCTACAATGTCATTTCATCACATCTATTCTAACAATTATAATAATAATGATGAAATAGCATTTCTAAACTAACAGATCATATCATAAAATAAATTACTAAATCACTGCATCATAATATTTTACTAAAATCCACTTACATCATCAAACCATAATGAGTACAATCGCAGTCATAAAGCATCAATCATAACCACAAAAGTATCAAGTCTAAATAGTATGAGGGGTATTACAGTTCTCCAAAACCCTTAATTTACTCATAAAAACCTATGGTTTTCAACATTTCCTCCTTCCAAGGCCTTCCAAGCCCAACTAAAGCATCACACTGCTTATTTAGGGTCTGCACAAACATACTAAACATTCACTATGACTTTAGCCTCCTTATTTTTCAAAAAAAACTACTTTGGTTCCTCCTTTTCATGTCAAAAACTCACATTCTCAGCTTAGGGTAACATCACCCAACCCTGTAGATGCCTTGCCAACATTAAATAAAGCATGAAACTTAAAAATTAACACATTTCAAGCCTTTCCTCCAAATCACAGGTCACCATTGTAGGAGGAAAGGCACCATCCTTAAATAAAAGTGAAACTTAGACCCTATTGTTCTATTACAAGCAAAACAAGAGTAATGAAGATTTTATTTCACCAAAATAATTAAAGGAGTCTCAAAACATAAAGAAGTGTAAGTTAATGCATGCCACTATAGTATTTTATGAATTCCAAATCATGGGAGGCCTGTACTAGGCTGTACATAGGAAAAATAAATTGAAAACACAGAAAAATGCTTGAAAATTCATAGTTAGGGGTTGAGCAGAGCACAAATTCCTCCAAAAGGTATTTCCTTCAACCTTTATTCAAGCTTGTATGATGTCTATATACATTTTCAAGTTTGGAAAAACTTCCTTCAATGCCTATAACCACCTTTCAACCACCAAACCTTCATTAAGCCTAAAATTACTAATATTAACAATGGTTTGCTTAGTAAGCTTCATTTTTTAAATTTTTTGTTCTAGACACCTAGGACAACTTAGACACCTTTATTTTACCCTCAATATGACTTCTAAACTCCTGTCTTTCACTCCCATTTACATTTCAAATAGTTTTCCTTCAAAGGCTACAAGGACTCTTCAAGTGCAAGATTAACATTTCATCCTTAAAGGACTTAAAATTCCTCCATTTACATTATGATTGGTATTTTAGACCTTATTTAGACAAATAGATTCAAAAATACTAGAAATAACCTACTATTCATTCAAATGATCAAAAATTGATGTTGTGGTGTAGGTGCTCCTACACCATTCACCCCCCCTAGAAAATACTCATGCCTCATGAGTTGTCCTTGAGTCCACTATCTCCAAGCTTCATGCATGCTCCATTGGTTCACAAAACCATTCCACTAGTTCATATAGACTAGACTTACAACCTGCCCTTTACAATTAGCATTTTGGAATGTGTTCACATGTGCATTTATCCTTTCCTATGTTCTCATACCTGCAATCAGTCTATTATCTTTCCCCTACCCAATGTTTGAGTGTTTACCATGTTCTACACCTACAAACAAACTTGTGTTAGCATTCCTTTGATTTGACTTCACTTTCCTCTCATGTACATGCTTGCCACTATCCTTAATACTCTATGTTTTCTGTCCTTGACTGTCTGCTCCATCAAGGTGCCTTGGCACTATCATATCAGGCTTTCCACTTACTATACTTGCAAAATTCACTTGGTTCTCAACTATTCTCTTAACCAAAAGGCATTAATTGCTTCCTACCATCACACTGTCATGAAAACTCACTGTCATTTCCTTCTTTACCCTATTTCAAACCTCATACCTACTTCCCCTGCATTAGTAGACCTAGGACTGATTACATGATCATATTCTTGTCTTCATTTACAACATTCAGGGACTCTTTCCTACCACACATTATGACCTTTGCCTTACCTTTCTCATCTTCTACCCAAGGGGTCAAAACAAACTTATGACCATCTTTCATAATGGTATACTTATTTTCTCTTCCATCATACATGGCAATCTTATCATACTGCCATGGTCTTCCAAGGAGTATGTAGCAACAATCCATTGGAGGAATGTCACAAACAACACTGTCCTTATAATCACCAATTCAGAAATCTACAATAGCTTTCTCATTTCTTAACAAGAATTGACCATTACTTAACCAAGATACCTTGTAGGTAAAGTCATGAGGAATCATTTTCAAGTTTAACTTATTCACCATTTCACATGAAACCATATTTTTAGTTGAACCAGAATCAACCACAACTTTACATACCTTTCCCTTGATCTTACAAGTGGTTTTGAATAACCTATTCCTATGTAATGGCTCCACTTCTTTGGAAGTCTTCAAAAGTTGTTTGTACAACATCAAGGCTTCTCCAACTTTAGGATCTATAGGACTTCATGAACCAATGCTTTCCACTTCATCCTCTTGCACAAGTTGAACCCTTTTATCACCTTTACTTCCACTTGATGAAGCACCAATCTTCTTAGGACATTTTAAGGATGGATGGAAAAATTCATTACAAGTGTAACATCTACCTAGAAACACATTGTTGGAACTTCTACCTCCTCCAAATCTTCCCCTTGTGCCTCTCCATCCACCTCTAAAATCAGATTGCACTTGTCCTTTCATGGAATATTCTTGATTATCATTGATTGGCTTTGAATTAGGCATAGATCCTCTTCCTCTTGATGCATTACCTCTACCTCTCACTTCTTTGTCTTTCCTTCTCTTCATTTTCTCCTCCACCTTGATAGCCATTTGATAACATTCCTCTACATTCCTAGGGTTAGCCAAAACCAATTCATCTTATATGTTTAAGCTCAAATCATCCATATATCTTGCAACTTTTTCATCTTCATTCTCATGATGACTAGACCTTAAACTTAGTTTATACAATTTCTCTGTATAAGACTTAATTTCCATTTTTTTTTGTCTTAAGCTTTGCAATTTCTTAAACATTTGAACTTGATGATCCTTGGGTAAGAATTTACCTTTAAGTTTAGATATCACCTTGTCCCATGAGGTGATTTTATACTTTCCTTGCTTCCTCCTCTTTGATTGAAAGTAGTCCCACCATACCAAAGCATGGCCCTGCAACTTTATCTTTGAAATTTTTACTCTTTGCTCCTCAGGAACCTCATCACATTCAAAATTATTATCTAATGCAGCAATCTAGTCAAGTAGTTCTTCATCATTTAAACTTCCACCATATTTAGGAACATCAATTTTTACCTTAGGCTTGTCATCCTCCACTGCCTTCAGCAACTTTGCAATTCTTTGATCCTCTGGAGTAAGCTCTTCTGGAGGAACATCTAGAGTTACTAGTGAAATAAATCATGGCCTGATAAAATAATGAATATCTATGACTTTTGGTTGTTGGGTATTCGTGCATTTTGAAAAATCTATTAGCTTCATTGTGGACTCATTTCATTCATTACAAAAATGATGGATTTTGCATATAGAATTTCTGAAAACAATTTCAAATGGCTATTTTTTTAATGAAGATCTAGGTTTTGTAAAAACTATTACATTTTGAAAAGGGAGCTTTGATTTATTCTTGTCAAAGTTTTTTTTTTGTAGCCTACTGTACAGGCATTGCTCATGTTAATCCATCATCTTCCGATCATCATTCTACTAGTTCATTTTCTAAAAATAGAATGGGGGTTTTAGATTCCTTTAAAAAATGAAATCTATGAAGATTTTTTGTTGGTAGACCTATATTTGAAAATATATATACATAGTTTTTGATCACTGTGAAAATAAGAAGGTGATTCTATGATATCATAATTTACTGTTGTATCAAAAATGAAATTGTGAAAAAGCTTTGTTATAAAAGTTTGAAAAAATGATGGAGAGTAATATGAAAAAAAATAAACCTTGTTTTTTAATATTTTAAGGATTCATGTTGAATCATTAGGGTATTAGATAGAGAGGTATGTGTGAGCTAAATGAAACAAAGAGATCCTCTGTGTTATTGTAATTTTGTAATCTAAAAAGGGGTTGGTGCTCCTTGAGATTGGTGTCTCTAAATGAGGGGTTGGTGCTCCTTGATATTGGTGTCTCTAAATGAGGGGTTGGTGCTCCTTGAGTGGGTGCTCAGAAATTGGCCTGTAAGGCATTGTAAGTTGTGGTTTTTGAAGTTAAGCAAGTGAGGCAGTTTAGGAGTGGTTTTTCTACCCAAGGAGGGTTTTCCACTCAAAAAATTATTTGTCTTATGGTCTCTTTGTTTTGATGTCATAATGCTTCTTGATTGTGATAATTTTGTGAGTATCAATCTGAGCATTTTTGAATGTTAGCTTCCTCATCTTTGAAAATGGTTATATCAAAATGTCTTTCACAAGTGTTCTATCATTGTTGAAAGTTTTGATTCAATAAAAGGTATTTGTTTGATTCATAACTCAAGAATTGTTATAATGTGCTTCAAGTTTTTCTTGTGTCATCTTGTTGCACTGTTGTTGCAGTGTCTTATAAAGCTACATTGAAATCAATTGGTTAAGTAGTTATTCAATAATGTTGGTTTTCATTTACACAGTCTTATGAGTTGCACTTGTACTGTCATCATGCTTTGATTGTTAAACATTGTCAATCACAATTGTTTTAGAAAATGCAAGATATCTCACTCAAATCATATTGGCATAAGTTTTCTAATGGAATAAGTTGATGTTGTCATATCTTTATTTACCTCTTTTCATAAATTCTTTCAAAGTGATTACTCTACTCTATTGTCAATAGAAAGGATATCAGAATTAAAATTCTTGGTTGAAGTTGAAAAAGGTTTAGATACTAATTCACCCCCCCCCCTCTCAGTGTTTTTCCATAACTCCAACAATTGGTATCAGAGCGTAGGGTTGATAGGTCTAAAAAACCTTGAATTGATTATGGTTTTGGAGTTTATTAATATTGTCACAAGTCTAAGAAATTACTTATGTTTGATTCAAACTGTGTTTTATGAAGACATATCTAGTCTCAATTGATGTTGGTGTATAGATCCATACCCATACATAAGTCTAACCACCTAGGGTTTCCTAGTCATGGAGTATTTTTCATGGGTAAGTGCAAGAGAAACAAAGGTCAAAAGAAAGCCCCTAGTGTCAAGCAAAATTTTGATAAACCAACTTTCATCAAATCCCTACCAGTTGACACTAAAAATGATCCTATAGTTTGTGAAGAAGAAGATCACTTAGTAAGTAACTTTGAACAAGAATTTGGTGAAAAATATTATGAAGATGGTGAGTATGAGGTTGATCTGGAAGGACAACTGCTTGCTGCCTTAGATGAACTTAAAAGGATTAAACCAGAAAATCAGGAACTTAAGGTACAACTTCAAAAGAGTATTAATACTCATTAGGCATTAAACCAAAACTATGATAAATCTGAAAATATTATTAAATTTATAAAAGGTCAAATGGTTGATAGAAAAAGGACTGAAGAGGAACTGGAAGCCAAGTTAAAAGACAAGGATTAAGTGTGTAATAAACTAGAATATGAGATTGCTTTTTTAAAGAAATGTTCAGATAATGATTCCTTGTTAAAATAACTAACGCTTAGAGATGATATGATTATAAGTCAAAAAATCAAAATTGAAGAATGTAAGAGGATAGCTGACGTTGTGAGTTCTAATTTGGAGATTAAAAAGATTGTCTAAAACTTGAAGGAGAAGTAGTTGCATTAAGAAAAGAGCTTGAAAGTGTCAAGATTCAATTAGGTAAAAATCAGAAATTTGACCATAGTACTAATCTATTGAATGAGGTATTGGATAGGAAAAAGCATTTTAAGGATCCTACAAGAGTGGGATATGAGGTTGGACAAAATTCTAGTGTCAAAGATGAATCTAACAAGGAAATTGTGTTTGCAACAACTGATGGGAAAATTTTCAAGGCTAAGCAGATTCCTAAGAAGAAAATAGACTTGAACTATCATGCTCCAGAGACAGATAGCAAGGTTGATTACAGATTTATAGGTTTCTCATCTACCAAGAAGTGTCAATCAATAAGGTACAATTATTCTAAATTACATGGTTACTGCTATTCATGTCATGTTTATGGACATAGGGCTAGAGATTGTGAAATTTATGCCAAAAATAATGATAAATGGAATATGGGAAATAATACTTATAGTTTTTCAAAAAAAAATCATGACACTATATGTTATACCTGTCACAAAGTTGGTCATGTAGCAATTAACTATTGGTGGAATGATAAGATTGGTAATAGAAGAAGTTGTCGTTCTTTTGGTTTAGATCAAAATGTCATGTGTTATAGATGTAACTATTTTGGTCATAGAGCACAGTCTTGTAGAAATCATGTGTTGAAGTCATCTAGACATAGAAAAAGGACTAATTCCTTGACCAAGCAATAGTAGGCAGATACATTGGACAAGAAGAAAATAGTGTTAAGAAAGTTTGGAGAAGAAAACAAAAATAGGAGAAGGATGGATTAAATATTGTGCATAATGTACAAGTGACCTCTCTACTAGTGCATAAAGAGAAGCAAAGACTTAGGGGGAGTCTATTATGGTAATATATTTTACCACTATGAAGTCTAGAATGAGGTATGGCTACACACATTTGCTATTGGTGGAATATGAAGTAAAGAAATGGTTTGTAAATGCCAATAATTCATTATGTTTATTCTGATTGAATTAATTATGAAGGTCTACATATGTTTTTGGAAATCAAGTTTAAATGTACTTTGATAGTTCTTTGGTGTGGTTAATGCTCAGACCATGTGACAGGATGATGGTTGTATTTACTTTTGATGCCCTATTTGAATTACTAAAGAGAGTGATGATTTTTGTTGACATGAAAGAGATACGAGTTGCTTGAATGATTATTACTGAAAGTTGTTATTGCAAGTGTGATGTCTATGTTGTTTTTGAAATGCATACTTTCCAGTGAAGTGTAAACTCATCAGAGAAGGGTGTAGACTTTATGTTCTTTGATTGAAATTTAGTTGAGGCAACATTCAGTTTATCAATATGTATGGACTGCGTTATATTGAACTTGGATAGAGACAACACTTTTGATTATAACATAACAACAGAAATGCCATGGATCAAAAGTGTGACTTGACTACTTGTTAGAGTTTGTGGCTCTGATATTGACAATAATTGATAGTTGTTGAAGCCTTGTGGTCTAAATGTCTTAACCTTTTGTTATTAATGACAAAGGTAATCATTTGGTTTGGAAGGTAGTGAATGAATCTCTGCAAATTAAGAAATGTTTTTTGCAGGTTAGTGGTAAATCAATTCAGTATCTACATTATATTCTTTAGTATCAAAAAGATGAAGTTGTTCTCATGATTCAGATAGTACACAAGAACAAAGCTATGCCTTGATGGTCCTTCAGGTTTTTAATCTTCATGAGAATGTTTTTGTAACTGTGTGTTATTGATCACATTTGAGTATTTGCTCATCTACAATACGGTTACAAATGGAGTGGTCAATTTCTAGTGTGCTTGCAATGGATTGAAAGTGTTTTTCAATGACCCATTTGGATTATTTTATAGTGCTCTTGTTGCTTGAGAAAAGGAGTAATGATATCAGTTTTTGATATATTTGTGTATGGAGCTTCTTTGTAGAGGGAACTTGTTTCTATATGTTCTTATTTCCAACTCTCTTATATATTTTCATTTGCTGCACTATTACTCTATTTGCAGTTGATTCTCATGGTATTTGGTTGGCTATTTGGTTCGATTCTCAGTTGTGTTTCATGGCATTGCACATTCTTCTCTTTTATCCTTTGTCATCGAGACAAAAAGGGGGAGAGTCATTTGTGTTTTTCCATCAAGGAAAAAGGGGGAGTTTGTTGGATCTCAATTGTGTTCATGGTTTGTTCATGGTTTGTCCTTGGTTTGTCCTTGATGACAAAATCACTTTCTTGGTTCTCATGGTCTAACAGTTTCAGATTTTGTCTATCAGGATCTTTATGCTTTGACATGATACATATTTGATTACTCTTGGCTATTACAGATGGTTAATCATTATGATTCAGGTTCATGTTGATTCTCATGAGAATTTTGGTTTAGTGTTATGAATGTTATTCTTTTGTAAATGATTATGATTATATCATACTGACAGTGTTGATAGGGTTTGGTTTAGGTTATTTAGATGGTGTTCATTATGACAGGGCTTGCATTAGTTTCTATGATAAACTATATTGTTATCTTGATATGCCTCAAGTTGATCATGGAACAGTTGTTTTGACAAGTTGGCCCTTTCTTTATTGCATAACAGGTATATTATTTCAATTGTTCATTATCAAGTTGATCATGGCATTCTATTGATCTTCATGGTTGTCTCATAATTATTCTAGTGTCAATGGTTATGATACATTATTTGACACATGGCATATTGGGTTGGAATTATATTAATGCTCTCTCTGGCACTTGAGTTTGACATTTCATTTGGCATCAATGGTACATGAGATTACTATACACTCTTTAGCTTCAGATTTATGAAATTCTTACCTTCACATGATCAATTTGGTTATTGTTTCAATGGCTCCATGAAACTTGGATTAGTGACATCATTGTTCTAAAACCATCCTGAACTCACATTTTGTTTGAAGGCATTGTATTCACCTTGGTTCAGGTATCTCACTTATTTGATGGTTTTTATTGGCTCACATGCAATGCATATAATTTTATCTATTATTTGGATTCTCCTATGCTCTAGCCTTGACATTATAGTCGACATCCAAAGGAAAATACATATCTTGATTATTCGAAGCCTTCTCTTTTTACATATGGTATTGAACTTTCATTGGGCAGGTTAACGTTAGAGGGCTTGACATCTAATGGAATCAAACCCTATCAGGTTTCACTTAGCTTTCATTTGTGTTTTTTCATCAAGCACATGGAAATTGTTTCTGGTCACATGTTACTTATTTGAATTGACTTCGACAAGTCAT
>VDFB02289563.1:0-17367 GCA_007258455.2 Sequoia sempervirens
TTTCAAAAACATAAAAATTATATATATAAGAGTTAGACTACTTATGATTTGGAAAAACTTTGAAAACTTTTTGTAACTTAGGCGGCTTTGTATAACTTGCATCAAAATTTCTTCAAGTCTTCTTCAACCTAAATGTGCAATCACACACACAAGATAGAAATGTTTTTTTTTGGGTGAATGGGTGTTTTCCTTTCTCAAACATCATTTTTGTAATGAAACCTCAAATTGAAATAATACATGAATGAGGGGATGAAGAATGAAAAAAGTTATTTTACCACTCAACAAACCCTTGAGTGAAACCTTGATAGGGAAGATCTTTGGATTTTTGAAAATTGAATGAAATCTATGAATTGGATGTGGATCTTGACACTTGAAATAATTCTTTTATTTCATAAAATTTGATCTTAAAACCTAGATAATAATGTTAGCTCATAAAACATGCATGACACAAGAAGATTTTGATATGATGAATAGATCTTGAATGCTGCAATTAATATCTGACATATTTGCTCTTGAATTCCCTTGATCATCAACCTTGCTATAATTTTTCTCTCATAAGAATTCTAGGTTTCTTCTTCAAAAAATCTAGGTTAAACTTACTCTAATAACCTTGTATTTATATGTATGTATCCTCTATTTCCCAAAGTTGAAATATCACAAGTTGAAATGGAATTATGGATTTGAGAATGTTAAAATACCCCAAAAAAACATTTTAAATTTAGTTCCAAGGGTCTAGGGAGGACCCATTAACCTGTGGGTGAATGGGTCCTAGGTACCTATTCTTGAAATACACATTGCTCAAGGTAAACTGTTATGTTTAGGAATTAACTTTTGTCAGCTTTCCCCTTCATAAAATATAATTAATTAGGATTATAAATTATTTAAAGGGCTAATTAAGGCATAATAAATCTAAATTTAATTAAGAGGGCCCAAATAAGTGTTTAAATGTAAATGGGTACATTTATCAATAGTAAATTAAGGCACTACTAAGTCTAATTTAAATTAGGAGGGCCAAAAAAAGTGACAAAATGTAAAGGATTACATTGTTTTACATTACATTTACCCCCACTTTAGTGAGAGGATGACTCTACGTCAAACTCACACTAAAGTAGACAATCAAAAGAGGTCTAATTGTACAATTTTTGGAAGGATGCAATGATAAAGATCAAGGAGGATGATAAACATCACAAGATCTAAGATGTCATGTAAAAAACCAACAAAGGCACAAGGAGACACATGCCTATGTTAAACATAGATATATATGTAGCAATGATAGGATACTCAATCATACAATGTCATTGAAGACTAAAAAAGAGAAAAAAGAAAAAGAATGAGTGGATCAAGCCTCGACTATCCAACATAATGTGGATCACATGTCAACTGTTTATCTAAAAATAATACAAGTGAAACTCATTATGCACTATTCAAACAACAAGGCACAGTCAAATGGGCTAGTGAAATGTGGTGTTCACTAGGTGAGCCCCCAAGGGTAAAAAATGAGAGAAAATTATTACGCTCTCATACCATAAGAAAGTATTACCTCTGATAAGATTAATAAGGCACCATAAAATATGAACTTCAAGCTTCATAAGGGTTAGTAATTTGTGTTATGTTAAGTATTGATGAACTAACAAGGCTCCATAGGAAAAAAACATGTGTTATGCTTGGTGGCCATGAAAAACATTTGTAAGTTTGAACTTAACAAGGTTAGGAAGTTGCATTATGCTAAACACTTATAAACAACAAGAAAATAGGATAATACATGTTCAAATGGGTTTTCCTTAGTTCATGTAAGGTCTCCTCTTAGGGAACATTGTGCCTAATTTCTCCAAGAGAGGACAAGTCTAGAATAAAAGATCCACAATTTAGAGAATGCAACACATAGCATCACCACTAAGAGGAAAGTCATATACCAAGAAAGGTCACACTCTTGGAGGATATCATACCTATGGTTGCTAAATTTTCATTTACCTCAAATATCAAAAAAACATTAGAGTTATTAGGAAATGAAGTAAAACTAAACTAAGAAAACTCCTATGAAATATTGAATCATCCTTCATAATGTAATCCAAATAAAAAAATATCAAATGAACTAAGTGAAAGCATAAGGAAGCAAGAATCAAACTATATCTCATATTGGATTGGTTCTTCTATGGAAATAAGCCCTTTCCCAATCCTTGCTTAAGCTCTATGATGAAAATGCTATGAAGAATGATATGGAATGCTAAGATGATATGGATTCAAATGACAATGGTGCATTTCTGCTTGAGATTACAGAGGATTAAACCAATGGATTTGATCCTTATTTATATAATAGAATTATCTAAGAATGCTAAAAATGGAGGATGTGTGACTAAAAACAAGCCAATGAAAAGAGGCCACTTGTCAACTTGTGATAGGATGAGGAATGAGCACATTTTGGTCAATGTGCCAAAGAGAGGGAGATTTCAAATTTGAATTTGACAGTTAATGTTGAGCTTGACATTTGCAAGGGACATGTAAGAGCCATGTAAGAGCTCATAAATGCTTTGTTGGGTGTACATGTCCACTTCTTTTTGAATTAAACTTGAGGGAATATTCCTCAAAGATGCCATGTTGAGGGAAAATGCTGATTTTATAAATGAATTAAAATGATTTATTGGTGCAAGTGGGAAAAGCTAGAGGATGTGGTAGGTGGTTAGGTTAAGGTTAATTAGGATTAAGTTAGCAATGATGATTAGATGCTTTGACCCTTTGGCTTGAATATTTGATTTATTTAAATTAGAAAAGGATGAAAGGTGATTTCAGATTTAATTAAATCAAAGGCTTGATTTATTTAATTAAAAGGAGGGTGATGTTTAGAATCAAGTTGATTTATTTAATTTAAATTGATGACTTTAGGAGATTGATAAATAAACTTGATTTATTTTCCTAATCGAATCATTTTTCAATTTTCGTGTTTACATTTTCCTCTCTTTGAAGCAATGTGCCAGTGTGTTGGTTTTGAAGAATAATCTTCTCATGATCAATTTTAAAAAAAAAATTCTAATTTTTCCGGTTTCCCCAATGGACAGAAGTACACTAGTACATTGCCCCCTCGAGAGATCGAGCGAAAAGATTCAATTTGAGGGTCGATCTCGCGATAAAGAGGTTCAAAATGGATGGTTGTGGATGACGATGCAAAGATGATTTCAAGATGCTTAGAATAACAAAGCTATATTATCCTAAATAACTTAAATGATGATATGATGTGAGACGGATGAGATTGATGATGTGATATGCTATGATTATGCAATGGATGATTTATGATATGTTTAGACTAATATATCTATATTATGATGATGATGAAAATTCAACACATGTGAAATGATTGATGTTTCCTATTATGTATGATATGAATGATATGTAGTATGCTGATAGTTTTGTGGATGCAGGATGGATGCATGATGGATGCATTGGTCATGTTATGTTAGTGTAGAGAAAGAAGAAATGAGATGATGACAAAGAGGATCCAACAAGTACATGAAGTTTGATGAGACTTTATTAGAGATGATGATGATGATAAATGATTTTTTCTTATCAAGGATTGGGACTTTAAAGGACCACTTACCTTATGTTTGATAACACACATGACCGCGATGCATCAAGGTAAAAAGGAACCCGAGGATGGTGTTGTACCAAGTGTGATGGACTTTGACTCAACAAAAGATAGGAGTATTCGCATCCATACTTGACATCTGAAACCTTTCTAGGATGTACCTAACAAAGCAAGTATTCACCAAGTTATTTTACAGAATGTCAACAAGCACTATAGAAAGAAGATAATGATGGATTGCCCATTCCTATCTCTCTAATCCTTCATTCAGATATCATTGAGAGGTCCTTAGAATGGAGTGCAATAAGATAAATCAAATGAAAGATCAAGTCTGAGAACAAGCCAATGTTCTTCATATCTCTAGTAAAGAGTTGTTTTGATAGGATAGGAATCCAAGTGATATCCAAAATGATGCCCATTGTCAGAACGATATATCCTAGGATATGCATTGTATAGGATGATGATGGTTTGATAAGTTGATTGATAGGATATTGATATAAAGTTGATTGTCATGTTTGTGATTGATCAAGAGTTTGGTTTTGTTTTAAAAGGTTTGTTGTTTGCTTTTGATTTTATGATTGAAGCTTGCTTTCTTGATTGTTGTGATTGTTTCTATTTGTTTTGTAAAAGGATGGAGTGACAATGTCAGTTTATTATGGATGATTGATTATTGCGGTGAAGCGAGAGATAGAGATAGATGGATTTTTCAAATATTTGGGATGTTTTGATGTTTTTTGGGAAGTATTTTGAGAGCTATTTTGTATTTTGAGATTTTTGAATGTATTGATTTTTTCAATTTTATGAATGTTTACGCAGGGTTTCAAAAAGATTTTATGAATGTTTTTGGAATTTTGATGTCACCGAGGATAATCAAAGATGAGCCTTACCTACATTTAAGCTTAGAGACAAGCGTAGTTCAACATTCAATTGTTTTATGTTTTTCGACATTCCAATTGTTTTTGATGCTTTTCTGAGTTTTTGTGTGTTTTTGGATTTTCTAATTTTCTGATGTTTTTGAATTTTCACATGATTTTGACAATTTGGATATGGACATATGTGATGATATCAGTTCTCTGTTTGGGATTTTTTTGATGACCAAGCCAAGGTTGATTGATCGAATCGATGGATTGATGATGATGATAAAATTGGTGAGGATACACAAAAATGTAAGGATAGTGTTACACAAACACAAGGATTTGGATAGATAACCCAAGATGATGAGGGATTGATGATGATAAAATTGTTGAGGATGCACAATAATGCAAGGATAGTGTTAAGAAACAAAAGGATATCCTAAGATGATGATTTTATTTTATTTTTTATTGGATTTGATTGATCATGATTGATGAAGCTTGATATGGAACAAAAGTTGTTTGAATGATTTCATGTGATGTTGACATGCAAATTAGATGTGAGTGATATCGATTGTTTAGATCGATGTTCAATAAAAGATGACTAATAAGGAATTTCTTCTCGTCAAAATATGCCATGGGCTAGTGATTTCAATTTTTGCTCACGAGTGGTGGAACAATTTTATTTCACATTTTCCAATGTTTGGATCACCGCATAAGTTCAAGGATATAGATCAAGACTTCTTCCTGAAGCAAGATGTAAATATCTGCCCCCACTTTCTAGCAATGTAAGGACTGCCATGGATGGATGTTCAGATAGGTGTATGGATGGATGTATATGGTAGGTACTTAAAGGATGTCAAGGATTATCTTGCGATAAGATAAGATGTTCAGGCAAAGGAATGCTTCATTGGATAATGCTTCATGGCTCAAATAATGTTGCATAGGATAGGATTAATGAAAGCGGCCCATATCAAGATGTTTACAATAAGCAAGCATAAAGTGTGCCCCAAACTTTCATCAAGATCAAGATAACTTGGATGATGGATGCAAATGGATGAAAATGGATTGGATAAATGGTTTATGGATGAATGGATTTATTATGGATGGATGGAATACTGGATTTATTATGGATGGGATGAGATGCTTTCAACTAAAGTAATGCACGTAGATGCTCGATTCCAGCATGATGCCTTTTTTCTAGGTTTTTCATCATGGTCTTTCCCAAAACAGCACATGCGGTTTTTTCACTTTAGAGGATGATTTTTTTTTCTTTCTTGTTTTCAATCCATTTCTGATTTTTTTTGGATTTTCATATATTTTGATTCTTTTTAAATTTTTTTGGAAAGATTTTAAGCTCATGTTGAATCAAAGTGTTTCTAATGTAGAGCAGCACCTATAATAATGTGCCATCAATATCCTGCTTGAAGAATTTGCTTTGCTAAGATCGTGCACTTGAATGCAACTTTTGGGATTCTTGATTTGTTTTGTCTTGAAGTTAACTTTGTCTCCATGCACACATTAGATAGAGTGCCTTCAAAATCCTTATGATGAAGGGTCATTCCCAATACATGGTCAATTTGAGAATTGGATATCATGCGTGGAGGTGTGGATGAAGTGTGGTTAGGGATAGAAGATGGATTGGTTGACAGTTTGGAACCTTTGATTCTCCAAACTTGGGAGAGATGACCAATGATGGGTGGATACAAAAGTGTGCATGGAATTAGGACCTGCTTGATACACTTTGTAACTTGAAAAGCCTACTTTTGCTTTTGTGGACATCCTTGATGGATAATTTTTCCCTTTTTATTTTTCCCCATAGTTTCTTTGACTGATGGAGTTTGAATCAGGATCCTTTCTGTATTCTTTGGTATCCATTTGTATTTTATTTTTCCTTCATGCTTCTCAACTTCTTTTTCTTTGATAACTTTCTTTGTGCTTTGATTCACATCCTTCATTTGATGTTGGTCCCAATTCGTGGATGGGGTGATGGGTGGATGAAGATTCATGACGTGGCTAGTTGTAGTATTGACATCAGTTTCATCATAAGGATTCTTTATGCTTCCTATGTTGACGTTTTCTTGAGATGAAGTTTCCCCCAGTATTGTGGAAGTAGTACCTTCATGCTTAGATTTTTCTTGTTCTAAGAGATCTTGTTTATAATGCATTCTCTGATAAATGACCATCGTAGGTGACATTTCAATTTGCTGCTCTGCTAACTCTAAATTATATTGTTTTGTCTAACTTGTTTCCTTGAGTAGATAATGTTGGATATCCTCATACCTGATTTCCTCAGTCTAAATTTGGTATATATCTAATCCGTATGTTGACAACTCTATTTGACTATAAGAATCAATAACCTGCTCTTTTTGTGTAATAATGTCAGGAGTAAAGGGATCCTATTTTGAATGAAGATCATCTACGTGTCTATCCATAGAAAGCATCTCATGGGTAGATGGAGGAGTATGTGCTACATGGATATGATCATCTTGCATAGATAGGAGAGTGTCCATTAGATCATTGTAGTATCTTGAAGATACAAATTCTTGATCTTGAATGATTTCAAAGTTGCTTTTGACATGCCTTGGATCAATTTCTTGACATGGGTCAATTTCAAAGGATGGATTGCTTACAAATGCTTCTTGGATGTCATCATTATACATGGCAAGTGGTTCAATATCCTCAAGTTTTGAGTTCAAGGTTCCTTCAATACCTATAACCATGAGGTCAAAGGGTGTCAACATGTCTTGTAAAGGACCATTGCTAGACTTTGGTGAAAGATGTTCATCATGCTTTGGAATAAATCTTTGAGATATGTCCTCTAGCTCATTAGGCAATGTAGAGACATTTTTCGTCATGATCATTGGTCAATGGATCATGCATTATGTCGATAGGATCGAATAATCCTAACAATCCTTGAAATAGGTCACTAAAAAGTGGCTCTTGATGTATGGTGAGTTGATCATCGGATGGGGTGGAAACATCTTCAAGGTACTCATTGATGGAGAGATCTTGATCATTGTTTTCAACAATTGTAGGAAAGAGATTGTGAATTTCTTCAACCATAGGGTCAAGTGATGTTGAGATTTCTTCAATTGGATCATTGTTGAGTATTGTTGGTGGATTTTGATCATGATTGAAAAGTGATTCTTGATGTATGTTAGTTTGATCATTTGATGAAGTGGAAACATCTTCAAGGTGTTCATTGATGGATAGATCTTGGTCATTGTTCCCAATAGTTATCATTTTTCATGTTTGTGCTTGTGTTTGTTGGGAAGTTTGAGAGGCTTGGGAAGATTGAGAGGCTTGTTGCACTTGTTGAGCTTGTGCTGCTTGTTTCTTGGCTAGATATTGTTGGGTGGTCTTTTGGTAGGCTTGGTGAGCTTTTAGCACAATGTTATATTGTATTGCTACGTTTGGTTTTGGTGGTAGTGGTCGTGGATTTGGAATTATGTTGGATGTGGTGACAAGTGGTTGAGATACTTTTGGAGTGATTGCGAGGGTTTGAGATATGATGGGTGTGATAGGGGTGGATGGAGTGATCAAGGTGATAGGAATGGTCGGAATGACCAAGGCGATAGGTCCTTGGGAGACCATATTTTGATTTTTCAAGATTGATGTTGTCATTTGATTAGATACCATATGTTGGTGTGATGTCAATGGTATATTCAAAGGATTTGATGTGATGGCTTGATTGGTGTTTGGTGGATTTATTTGGATGGATTGATTGGTGCTAGGTAAAGGGGGAAGCCCTAAACCAAGGAATGATGTTAATATGGGTAATGGTGGTGGAGATGTCTCTTGGCGTAATGACTCAACTATTTTGGTAAGTGTAGCAATTTTATCTCGCTAAATTTGATCTTCATTTCGATCTTGATTCCCTTGATATAGTTGATTTAGTTTTTGTTCAAGCAGATTTAGGATGCATACTTTTGGTTTTTGAATGGGATCATGGACAAATTGATTTTGGACATTACTCAGATTTGGCATGATAGGGTGAAATTGACCATTATTGATGTTTGGAATATTCATATGATTTGCAAATGTATCCATCCCAAATTTTGTTGGATTCATGTTTGGAAATCTTGTACTTGGTACATTCTCATTTGGCATGTATGGGTTTGGTGGAATGATGTTGTTCATTTGAAGGCTCATGCATTGATTATTTGGTTGCTGGATTTATAGGTTTGGATTTAAATATACCATTGGGAAAGGTGTCTCAAACTTTGATTTGGGCATACTCACATTTGTTGTACTATTGAAATTTGTCGAAGGTAATGATCCCATGTATGGTTTGTATATATGTGAGTGTTGATAATCAATCAGCATTGTAAGGCTTTGATAGCTTAGTTGATTTGGATTACTCATGATATATGGATCAAGTTTGTATTCCATGTTCTTCTTGTGTTTTGACCCTATTGCAAAAGTGACCTCTAAGGTTCGTAGGACCAATGACGAGATGAAGGATGAAAGGGGGAAATGATATGAGTGTTGAATGTTTAGGTACTTTGTATTAATGCTAGACTTAGGGTTTGATTTTGATTGGTTTGATTGGGTAATGAACTTTTAAACCCTAAGATGTTAGATGTTATATTAGGATGAACTTGTTCAAAGGGGTGCTAATTTAATTAAGTGTGTGAGGAAGGATTCATCCAAACACACCCAACTAAATAAATGATTTTGATTTGATTTAAGGATGTTCCCAAGTCTAGATAATGATGTTTCCAAAGCTCTAAAGTTGTTTGGTGAGATGATTTGTTGATAGATATTGGGAATTTGGATGAAGTGTTTGATTTGATCCTAAAAGAACCTAGGAATGATTTGTTTATGAAACCAAGATAGTGAAGAACATGTGTCTCTCTAAGATTAATTCAAAATTAAAAGACCAAAAGATGCCAAGCACATGTGTGGGGTCCAATTGATTCAATACTTTTTTAATGGATTCATTTTATCACAAAAACTTCTTGATGAGGTTTTCAATTGAATGTCCAATGTCCTAATTTTATTTCATCCGACAAAATGCATTATGCAAGAATCAAGGAAATCAAGGCAAAGGTTTCCTAATGTTGACCTTAGTAAGAGAAAATTGAGATGAAATCCAAATTTTTAGAAGCCTCTAAGGATACAATCCCAAGGGAAAGAAATAACATGTAAAAATTTTCAAGGATATTTTCTTCTCCTAAAGGGTTTGAGATTTGATGCTCATGTTGAATGTTGGTTTTCCAATGTTTTTGATCAAAGCACTGTGTTTTCAAACTAACTCACAAGCAATATAGCACCCTAGATCAATTGGTATAGTTTTCTTAGTGGGCTTGCCTCATGCCCTTCGTAGAAGAAGAGATTATTTTACATGCAACCAAGGAAAGAGCATAAAAGTATGTTAAGAATGAAGTCTTAACCTCTATACTTTAACCAAGATCGGACATGGCAAGTAACTTCTTGGAATCTAAGTTCCAATGCACCAATTTGATAAACTTTGTGAATGAGTTAATAGGCCACTACAAACAAGGGTTTTATTTCGGACTTTTCATTCATGGAGATTGACCCATATGGGAAGAGTCCCCTTTCAGATCCATCTTGTTAGAATTAACCACGTGATATTGGTGTTTACTCTAATACCCACATTTATATCTTGGTTGGAAATACTCTTGCCTTTAGAGTGTTACCAGCTGAGTAGTTCCCTTGGGTGAGTACTTTTTCCCCAAGGAAAGCCCTCTAAGATAGACAAAATTGAATAAACTTATTCATAGTTTGATCAACCCTTGTTTAGAAACAAGTGGAGAACACATGCAATAAGCTCACTCAAACTCACACAAGATTCTGTTCAATTTTTAAACCCAAAATGAAGTGTGGAGGAAATATTTTATGCAACTTAATGTCATAAAAAAGAATTTAGATTCTCAAGATTGCCGTGAAGCGCGAGAGAAGTGCATATGCCTTTTTAGATGAGATTACTTTGAATAAGAGATTATGAAACACAAAAAAAACATGTTCATTTCAAGCCTCACCACAATGATGAATTCATTTTTAAAGCACCAAGCTAAATCTGAAGTTTGTTTGTTCAATTTCTTTAGCCAAAAAGTAAAGACTAGTTAGTTTCTAGGGTTCAATTTTAACCCAACTTTAAAAACAAACAATTATCTAGTTGGATTAAAACATAAAATTAAAGCAGTAAATGGAGGCTCCAAGCATTAAAAAATTCTTTTGAATTTCAATCTTGATGTTCAGTTCTTCAACTCCAATCTTGCTTTTGTTTTCACGTGATTTCAATGTGTGATTTTGACGTCATCCTACAATCATTGCAAAGTTATTAGAAATGGGAAGTATACACATATTGTAAAAATACAAAGATGCATAACGAATGTTAACTATTGTAAAAGTAAAAACATACATAAGGCATGTTATCTATTGTAATGCAAACAAAATGGCCAAGGCCAATGAAGTTGATTCAAAAATAAACACCAAAGTAATTTCCATTTGCATTCACTTTTATGAAAGGACCGTTGATTTCAATACTTCATACACAAAATATTTCCCTCGGTGAGCTTTAAACCACAATGATAGATTAGTGAATATTTAAAATTTATGACAAATATCACTATCATAAACAATTTCAAATATTCACTTCAACTTTCCAAAACTTATGAACTTTTGGTACCAGTATGTTTTATTGAAAGATATGTATATGGACTTTATGAGTAGATTTTGGAAACAAAATCTCAAGTGTTTTACAGAAGCGAACCAATGCTTTGACTATGAATAAATGCTTCCTTTTTGAGCTAATGAAAATTTGAAAAGATAGTCAATAGTTGTCTTTAAAGAAAAAGAACTTTTAAATGAAAGCATTTGGCAGGTGTAAATTCAAACACTCAAACTTTTTGCAGCATTGTAGTTGATCACGCCATAGTGGGAGCTTTTAAAACAGAGTACGAACATCCTTCAAAGCATAGATCATGAAGTTAGTTTGTCAAAAAAAGATGTAGTAATTACAACCTCCATGGTAGATATACATGCAATCGTGGAAGTATAAACAAGGTGCATTAACTGTTTGACTAAATCCTTCAATACAAGTGGCGGCACATAAAATGTAGTGAATAAATGGCAGCGAACAAAGATGGAGGACAGCGAATTAAAAACATTCAAGCAACTACATTTAGTAGGTATAGAACTACACCATAAAAATCATTTGAAAGGTTTAAATGCAAATTTCAAGTGTAAAGCCAAATTCTATTGTTCTCTGTCAGCACGTATTGACTGTGATATAAAAGGTATATTAGATAGAAAAGGCATCATTTGCGTTAGCTTCAGCCGCTTGTCATTTACCTTTCACTTAATTTCTTCCGCCCTAGTAATATTTTTCTAACTCCACCAAATTTCTTCCAAAAAGACAGTCTACGAAGAATAAAAGTTTATTCCAAGTCTGCAAATAATAATTACTTCACCAAAAAGTTAGACGGATGGATGATTATCAAGCAAAAGATGAGGATATATAATTAGCTAGTGCAAGTCTTGAACAAAGGTTGCATCCCTGTGAATGACCGTTGAAATGACTGAACAAATGATAAGGAACATTTATAGCTGTAAGATCGACCTTACAAGAAATGTCACGTAGTTGAAGGATAGGAGTCTAAATGTAGACTTTAAAAAACCATATTCAATGTACAAAGACACAGAGAGAATGCATCCCCAAATCTGCTTTATATTGCTTGACTTGAAGATCATGAGTTATGATAGCAGTTTATGAGGGTGAAAAAAAGCTTTGACAGAGATCTTATGACAGAGATACAACATGATTCATGTCCATTGTTCGATGGAACTGGTGGAGAGGTGACAAGGACAAGTGAATCAATTGACTCACAGTTAATATGACATAAACTTTATCATTAAAAACAAGTCACCTTGAAGTAAACTTCTTTTTGCATTTCCATCATATAACAATGGCACCTTGAATGATCCACTAAACTTGACTAAAAAATGTTATCAAAGCAAAATAAATACTACATTGTACCAGTGGTGGGTCAAATGAATAATCAATTAATGGACACACATAGTACACAACAAAATCAAAACAAACAGTTATGGAAACAAAAACATGAATATTATCTTGTAAAAATATTATAGATATGACATACGCGACCTATTAATGAGGAGATTACAAACATGCAAAGGCTCTATATGCAAGGAATCCATATTCAAAACCCTTTTCAATGCTCTATCATAACATAAGGTTTGATAATTCTATCACTAAGCTCCTAGTGGCATTTCCTAGTCTGAATTTGATGCATAATAAGTAGAACTGGGAAACTCGGTGACAAAAACTTAGAACATCATCCAAGGTGAAAACCCAATACCATGCCCAAGATAGAATGAGTTTCAATGTGCCATGAATTCTGTTTAATCATCCTCAATCAGTTCATAATACATTTTCTTGTTGGCAATGACTTACTACATTTTTGTCTTGCTTATAGAATTAGGTGTGTACACAAACATCCTTTGTGTGAAACTCAAATACTGTGGGAAGATAGGAATTATTTGTGCACCCTTAAAAAATTATGTGTGACGCTCTATAGTCACTGTGCAATCAAAATAATCCTATGCACACGCATAAATATTCAAAAAGATCCCTTCTACAAGAATAAAATAACACTTGCACAAAACTACATAAAGCACAAGATAAATAAACAAATTGCACAAAAAAAACTTTTTTGTGGATGCACAAACAAATTTCACAAATTTCACAAGGGCCCTCCTTCTAGCACCATTTTGTGGTTGCTAAATCTGAATTTACCTCAAATATAAAAAAAAAAACATTAGAGTTATTAGCAAATGAAGTAAAACCAAACTAAGCAAACTCCTATGAAATCTTGAATCATGCTTCATAATGCAATCAAAAGAACAAAATATCAAATGAACTAAGTGAAAGCATAAGGAAGCAAGAATCAAACTCTATCTCATATTGGATTCGTGCTTCTATGGAAAGAAGCCCTTTCCCAATCCTTGCTTAAGCTCCATGATGAAAATTCTATGAAGAATGATATGGAATGCTAAGATGATATGGATTCAAATGACAATGGTGCATTTGTGCTTGAGATTGTGGAGGATTAAACCAATGGAGTTGATCATTATTTATAGAATAGAATGATATAATAATTCCAAACATGGAGGATGTGGGACTAAAAACAAGCCAGTGAAAAGTGGCCACTTGTCAACTTGTGATAGGATGAGGAATGAGCACATTTTGGTCAATGTGCCAAAGAGAGGGAGATTTCAAATTTGAATTTGACAGTTAATGCTGAGCTTGACCTTTGCAAGGGACATGTAAGAGCCATGTAAGAGCTCATAAATGCTTTTTTGGGTGTACATGTCCACTTCTTTTTGAATTAAACTTGAGGGAATATTCGTGAAAGATGCCATGTTGAGGGAAAATGCTAATTTTATAAATGAATTAAAATGATTTATTGGTGCAAGTGGGAAAATATAGAGGATGTGATGGGTGGTTAGGTTAGGTTAATCGGGATTAGATTAACTGAATGATGATTAGATGCTTTGACCCCTTTTACTTGAATATTTTGATTTATTTAAATCAAAAAGGGATGAAAGGTGATTTCAGACTTAATTAAATAAAGGTTTGATTTATTTAATCAAGGAGGGTGATGTTAGGATCAAGTTGATTTATTTAATTCAAATTGATGACTTTAGGAGATTAATAAATAAACTTGATTTATTTTCCTAATCGAATGCATTATGCCAATTTTGCGTCTCTACAATACCCAATGATACCACCAAGAAGAAGACCACTTAATGAAACATAAAATATATTCTAAGATCTCTAAAATCATGATTCTAATGTATGCCCCCACTTTACAAAAATTGCACACACCGTGCTATGTGAAATTACATTAAATTACCAAATGATTAATGCTAGCAATAAGGAAGACATGAGAGATTATTTGGAAAGCCTTATGCCACTTCATATGTTTCCGAATAAATCTACATCAAGAGGAGGGGTTTCCCCCAAAATGAAATCCTAAAATCACACATAGGAGATCCATGGATTAGAGGTTAGCATGTTTCTTTACTAGAATGATATTATAGAGCTTGAAAACATGATCATTCAATAAAATAGCTCATGAAATAGGAAGAATGACACATAGAGAGCTGAAAAAAAGAAAATTATTTTGGGTCAACACAGAAGAGACCTAAATGTCTTGATGCCTTGCTTCATGCCCGAAAGGAAAAACTAAGATGAAAGAAAAGATAATGGTTTATGACATATAGAAGAATGAAGGTACAAATATAGGAATGAACATGAAGACACATCAAATATAATAGTAGGGGGATCACAATACACAAATTCAATCACACAAAAGGAACATGAAAAATAAAATAAAGAAAATAATAGTAAGGAATATGTGAATCAACCTATAGCAGGTTGTCTCCATCCCAATCTTGTTCATAATATGTGGAAGGTGGAAAACTAGCCCAAGAGACAACATCAAGTTCCAAACTAGCACAAGGCTATCTACCTCCTTCCCCCACAAAGTTTCAGACAAGGATGATTGAAGATAAGTGGTGAGAATGAGCTCCTTATGATGTTCAATCAATGCAATACATTGTAATAGTTAGTATGCTATGATCCTACAACTTTCACATTGAAAGGAGCAAATTTCATGTAATTTCTATCCAATTATGTTAGAAATGTTAGGAGAAAAATAACAATACCATCTTTAATGCATAACACTCATTAGTAACATGCTAAGAGTTCTATCATATGAACAATAATTCATGTTCTTAGGCTTATTGATTCTATTGGGAGGTGGAAATTTAATCTATCCTAGATGAAGAAGTTATTCCTTTGTTTTCCAATTTCTATTTTAGTAAGTAGGAATGGAAACTCTTTGATTTTATAAGGTTTGGATTTCTTACTTGTTTGAGAAGATTGTTGACATGGATTTAAAGGAGGACCTAAAATTATCCTTTCATCCTTGTGATAGATTTTTTCATTATGATGGAGGACACTTGTTTCCTTAGAAGATGTGAAGAGAGGAGGATATTTATATCCTAGTCCTTTAGTATCCTCAATTGGGATTTGTTCTAACAACTTATGAATCGCATGCTCATTTATTGTGTCACATCCTTGTTTAGCTTAGTTATTAATTCCTTGGACATAAGTCTCTTCTAGGTTGATGGGTGTTTTGGTGAATTTATTAACATAGGATGGATGGGTATACACTTGGTTAGAGGAAGTAGGTTCACTCATGGTTGAAGGTTTGATATGGGTTTTTAATTCAATCCCCATATGTAAAAGAGAAAACATCTATAATGGTGGAATAGGAGGAGGTGTTGGTTGTTGCATTGAAGGGTAAAATGATGCATTGTTCTCAAGGTTTTCAAGGAAATAATGAATGAAATTATGCATGATTTCATCATCTTCACCTAAGATTTCAACTTCATGAGGAAATTTATTAGGGGTTGGTTGAGCATGATTAGGTTCTATTGCATTAGGATCATTACCAAACACATAATTTGTGACATCAACTAAAGATGTTGAGGACTTCCATATATCACCAATAAAAATGTCCATTATGAAAGAATAAAATGAAATTCAAAAAGATTAAAAAAAATAGATTTTGAGAAAGATAATTTTTTGATTATGTTATGCAAAAACCTAAAAATTATTTCTTTTAGATACAATTTGGAATTTAAAAAATGCATTGAATTTGAAAAATTAAGCTTAATATGAACAATTTTAGATAAGAAAATTTTGGAAACCAAAACAATAGGCTAAATACATAAACATAAAAGGAAAAATCAGTGATTTTAATGCTAAAAATTTGACTAAAATCCCTAATCAGGGACTCATTTACCCATGGGTGAATGGGTCTCACTTTAAGGTTTTTAAAAATCATTTTACATGTTTTTGAGATGATTTCTATGGTTTCAAATTCTAGTTTTAGATAGAAAGTTACATTTTTAGATTTCTCTAAAATGAGGCCTAAATGTAAGTACAAAATAGTTCTAAATGACAAGAAAAAAGACCTAATTTGAGATGCAATTTTGATTCAATTTTTTGATGTAATTGAGTAATTATGTAGTATTATGTAAACACTATGCAAAATGACTCATATTTTTGAATTTTCTAGATTTTAAAGTATGCAAAAATTGAAACATAAAACCCTAAATGAGATGAAAATCATGTTAGGGTTAGAAGGCATATATCTAACAATTAAATGGAGATTTGATAAAAAAATGGAGAAATAAAACACAAAAAATTATAGCAGAAACAAGACAACACAGAGAATTTAATGCGGTTCACCCAATCTAGGCCACATCCATAAAACTATAGCCATCCAATGATTTTATTATCTAGTGTAAAACATATTAAAACCTCGCTAACAATTCCCTACTGCAACTTCCATTCAAATCACTTATAGAAAGTTTTTTAGAAGCATCAAGAAATAGGGTTCTACAAAGTCTATTTTTTTATTTAGTTAGTGACAAAGCAAAAACATGAGAAATTTTTTTTTCTTGGGGGCTATCACCTTTGCACCCCCACTTGGGGCCTGACCTGGCCCCAGACCCTGGCAAGGATACATGAAGAGTGTATAGTATAACATGATTAGTCACCAAGTACCAACAAATTAATGAAATGCAATGAAAATGAAAGAAAAACCTGGATCTAGGGTTGAAAATGGCTTCCAAATCAACAAGTTATGATGCTCAAAAGTCAAGTTCACTAGAATGAAACATATAAAAATAAGGAGAATGGTTTATGAGAGGGTTCAACAAAATGATAATAGATAAACCCATTTTCCTTCATTTCATTAGGAAATTAGATCCTCACAAAGAATTGACTAACAACCCTTAGATGAATCAATTCAATATGAGAATCTTCATATTTCCTTATGACTAAAGGATGGGGGTCAAGGCCAAACAACACTT
>VDFB02289564.1:0-29386 GCA_007258455.2 Sequoia sempervirens
AGATCCACAAATTATGGAAGTCGATTAGACATCCTTAATCAGTGGGATCTGACAATGCATGATTCGTGGGATGTGGAGTTAACTTGGAAAGGGGCATCAAGTTAACTCCAATTACATTTAATGTCTTCTTGAGTTGACTTGGAAAGAGGCATCAAGTCAACTTCAAGTATCATAAATGCCATTTGGAGGGTAGGACATCCTTTTTTGGTGCCTTTACAACTCACCACTAGTCAACAGTGTTTCTATCCATTCGTTGACTTCTTCAGCCTCTGGGTAGTGAATGCTTTGCAGAATGATGACTTGGCGCTTTAGCATTACTTCCCCTGTCATGAGCTGATGCTGGAAGTCTATACATTGGGCAGCTGCCTCATCGAACTTGGTAGACAAAGTGGCCACCTTGGCCAACTTACAACCGTTTGGATCATCAAGGAAGGTGCTGCGGATGACATCTCTGAACTGATTCTGCATCATAACCATCTCAATGTATTCTCCTCCCTCGCGCTGATATTCTATGTGAGGGAAGGATATTACCAACGTTCTTTGGAAGTTGATAATATTTGCGATCACCCGTTGGTAGTCAATTAGTTCAACTGAATGGGCATCGTAGGCTTTCACCTTGTATGCCAGCTGTTCTTTCCAAGCAAACAGATGTTGCTTGTTTTCCTCAGAGTAGACTGATTGATATGCCAATTGCAAGTCTGCAATTGTGATCTAATTGCTTGGCCTCTTTTCTGCTATTCTTTGCTCTGATTGCTGAATCTCCGCACGGAGTCCATTTGCTCTATCCTGTAACTGGTATAGATTTTCCAATATACATCGCCCTTTGAGAATAAATTCCTCCACTTGATCTTTCAAGTGTTTTCCATATGTCATCAACTCTTGATGGTTCTGCTCTGCAGGAAGATCCAACAATTCCTATGGTAAGGCCGAGACGTTCGGGGTGCCATGCATCAAGCTAGAAATGTACATCCTCAATTGTTGGTTCTCAGCCTTCAAGGCTGCTTTGTCTTTTCCAACCTTGGCCATCCTTTCTTGGGCGCTTACCGAGGCGATTCCGAGAAGGTCTGCCTCCACCTGTCGTGTGGTCTTTCTGAGGTTAAGTTTAGACAATATGAAGTCTTCCACTTGTACCTTGTGTATGCTTTTATTTTCTGGCGGGGCAGCAGTCTCTATGATGAACTCATGTTCTACATTCCTTTCCACGTGAACTTGCTTCTTCAACTTCTTCGCTGGCATGTCTTGTGGGACATGGTCGAATTCTATGAAGTTAAGCTTATAAGAGGGCCTTTCCCCCTTCCTACCTAGGAAACCCTCAAGCCAGATAGAATCTTGGTTAGCTTCGCTAGAAGGAGGAATATAGGGCCCTTGAATGCTCGAAGTATGAGACTGTACTGCTCGAAGTATGAGACTGTACTGGAGTGACGTCTCTTGGTGGCGAGTCCAAGTTGATGGGGACTTGTGACTGCTGTGATGGTGGTGATGTAGGTGGCTCTGTTTCTAACACAGGCACCATTTCTGCTGTTGCTGGCTCTGTAGTGACTATCTCTATTACTGGCTCTGGGGCAGCAATTCTCATGACTATTTTAGGATTGTGTGTGACTGTCTCCACGTGTCCCTTGTGTTCTTGGCTTTGTATGCCTTGACATTCTCATCCCTTTGGGAAGATTGCACCACTGCTTCTGTCTAGGCTTCTTTCTTGACGTGGAAGGTGGTGTAGATTGAACCTGTGGCAGCTCTATTTCGGGAGGTACCACCTTATTTTCTTGCTGTCGAGGTAGAGTTGACTGTTTCTGACAACTCTACTTGTCCTCTCCTCTATAGATGGGTTATCCTTTGCGTACCAATTCACTCTTGGGAGTGGTTGTGAGTCAATTGAATCTATGAAGAATGAGGGGAGAATGACTTCCCCTTCATCGTCAGATAAGCCCTCGACGTCTTTTGACATAAAGTCAGCAATTTGCAAGAGCCCGAACCTGCTATAATTCCTTCTTCGCACTTCATACTCATCATCACTATTGACCCAGTAATCTTCTATAGAAGATTCATGTGATGAGCATTGCTCGAGATGCATCGCATAGAGACCTTTGGGATCATATGACCTTCTCTCAATGAGGTACTTGAGATTAAGCCTCACCATTTCTTGGCTCATCAACTTGGCATCTGCCGCTGACTTGCATCTATAGAGTCCCATCTCAATGGGAAAGTTCACAGTTGGCTTCTTCTTTAGTCGCAAGTGAGTGTGAACTTTGGCCAACTGCCTTAGGAATTCCATGAAAACTACCCTATCTGAAGGGTAGCGTGGGGCGGGGTGACCAATGTAGCCATACATGCGTATGTAGGTGAAGGTAGGGAATTGGATAAACCAATCTGCCCAGTCCGCCATTGCCTCTTTGGCTGTTTGTGAAATATGTACGTGCATCTCATGGTCTAGATCTCGTACATTGTGCATGATGAAGAGGTCACTTGTCCTTCTGAAGTGTCGCTCTGCTTGAGTAAATTCAAGATGTGAAAAGTGTTCATGGACCTTCTGCACACCTAAGGTGCCCACATTTTTTAATATCTTGAATTCGCCTTGGAAGGCAATCAAGTATACTAGGTAAGAACACACGTGCAACCTATGAGCTTCTAGAAACCCGGTAATCTGTTGGTGAAGTGTATCACTGATCGGAGTGACCTAGTCGTAATGTTCTCTCTTGCTGATGATTTTGGCAATGACATAATACATCCATGACTGAAATTGGTTGCCCTCCTCTTGTCTAGTGATTCTACTGAGTAGAGTGATCAACACTGCATACTCATCTTTGCATTCTCCTCATCCAACCAACTTAGGCAAGGTAGCCTTTTTCACTTTCAGCCATTTTTCAGCCATTATTCCTTGGCATTTATTCTTGGCTGCCTCAAATGCTCTGTCACATTCTGTCACTGATATGACCCTGTTGGTAGGGCATGGTGGAATATCAAAACATTTTTCAATGTCCTTTGGCTTTAAACTTCAGATTATCCTCCCATTCATTGATCTGATTTCTCTCGTGGTACGATTGTAATGCTTAATGCAAGCAATTACAAGCTTCACACTCTGTAATGTGATGGGGATGGACGTAGCTTGAAGCAACCCGGACTCCTTTATGTTTTGCTACGTGATTTGATTCATGCCGTCCAAGTCTTTTGGATCAACCATTGGGTTTACTTGATGCAAGTCCGTGCCAATCGTTTTCAGGTAATCATGATATAAGGCCGTCTTGGTCTTGTATTGTACTTGAGAGTACTGCATCTTGAATAACTCGAAGATTGACTGTGCACACGACCTTGTTTTGACACTTTCTGAAAACCCCTAAAAATAGCGCCTGCTAAGAAGTATTTCTTCGGAAAAAAAAACTGGCGCTGCTGCCTTTAAGTTCAAGCTTCTTGGAATTTATTATGAACTTTCATCTTCATTGAGTTTTTATCATTTCTTAGCTGGATTTTGTGACATGCTAATGTAGTATAAAGGTGGATGGTACTTTTAGTCAGCCTCTGGTAGGGCCTCCTGACCGTTCTCTGATAAGAAATCTTCCTTTGCCTCTAATCTTCAAAAAGTATTGAAGAACTGCCAAAAAGCCTTGCTAGATCTTGAAAGGATGTCCTTGAGAGCTTATGGCTGTTTTTGATCTTCAACCTGCAAAGAAATAATGAAGGACGCCTAAATCTACTTTATATAGACTCAAGCCTGAATCCTTGAAGTTTGGGTGCCTAACTCATGATCTAAGCCTGATTTGGCCTGATCTGGAGTTCAAAAGCTTGATTTCCATTGATTGTGGGGTGAATTGGCCAAGTTTTGCTCCAAAATATCTTAACTAAAGTCAACAAACTTGCCTTTGACCTTTTTAGGTGTCCCTTTTGAGTTTGAGTGCTTTTTCATCATTTTTTTATGTTGAGTGACCTCTGTTTGATCCTTGCTCCAGATTGATTAGTTGATCCTAAGTGGCTGTTGATAGATTCATTATTGAGCTGGTTCCGTGCTAAAGAGATGTGCCTGGGAAACCCTAAGCCGGAAAACTAAGTTTGAGGCTCCAGAAGATTGGGTGCCTTTCTTCAGCAAGGGCGCTTTTACACTTGCCTTAGTCAACTTTCAATGTCTGTTCTTCAACTTCTTTATTTAGACCTCCCGTGCTCTGATTTGATCTCCTCGTTGACTGGCAAGTCAGACAATCTCACTTAACGATTCATCAGGTGACCAGCTCAGTCCTGAAAAGGATGGCTAGTGTTTCATTTCCTGAAAGTCAGTTTAAGGCCTTGGCGAGCAAGGGTGCCTTTCTTCTTTAGGGGCGCTTTTTCTCTTTTGATCAGTTATTTCTTGTCGAAAACTTCCTCAGTTTGATCTTCGTCATCGAATGATTGTCTTGTTGGAATCTTTCGCAGATGGTTTCGTTGTCGAGGTTGACCCAAACAGAGAAGGTCATCTTGGAAGTCCTTCAGCCTTTCGTTAGCATCTAAGTGCCCAAAAGAAAGGGCGTCTTTCTTCAGCAAGGGCGCCTTTTCAAGATACTTGGCACATTTTTAGTGTTCTTTCATTTTCGCTTTTCTAGCATCTTTTGCTTGATTATCTCCTTAGTTGATCAATCATTGCAGTTGTAAGACTTGTCTCGCAGGTTGGTTGATGAATTCGTTGTTGAGCTGGAATGGAGTTGGAGAGATTTCACGAAGGCGTGAATTTTTAGGTATTGACAATAAGACCACCCCATTCAAGGGCACCTTTGCTTGACAAGGGCGCTTTTTTCCATGCTGGACAATCATTTTTGATGATTTTCATAACTACCTCTTCGTACTGTGCTGACATTTGCCAGTGATCACTTTATCAGATGATCTTGCTGATCGTTACGTTGTCAAGCTAGCAGGAGAACGCCAAGGATGACTGCCTTGGGTAAATCAAAAGACTGTGTTTGCCCCCTGAGATTGAAGGGCGCCTTTCTTTGGAAAGGGCGCTTTTAGCATTTTGAGTTAGCTTCTCCTTCGTAGCATTTCCAGGGTTAGCCAAATTTTGGCCTTTTTTGGTTTCGAGAATCTCCTTCATCAAACAACATCTTTTTAGACCTTTTTTGCCATGGTTGCATCGTTGAAGCTTTTGAAGCTTAGCTTTCAAAGACTGCAGGCACTAACTGGCCATTAAATTTTAAACTCCTAAATTCCTTTGTTCTTGAAAAATAGAAATAGACCCACCGAGTAAAATATGTTCTTGATGATTTTGACTCTTGATCAAGCAGGATCGCAAAGCTCTCATTAATCCTATCAAAAATCATTTCACCATTTCCTGAAGGTCCTATTTTCGTGGTTTCAAAATAGGTGGAAAGGAAACCTAATTTTGAGAACTACAAAGACCCTATGTTTGGTTTGACTTAAAATAGACTTTTGATGACATTTTTACATGATTTAGCTCAATTTAAGCAGAATGCCAAAAATTTATTTTGGGTACAACACTCAACTGTGTTTGTGGCTGACTCCACATGTACCTCTTGCTGATTTGTATCAACAATCGACATTTTTCCCCTTGTGTATACTGACATTCTGGATCCTCTAGGAGGGTTACTCCATTTCTTCTGTCTGGGCTTTTTCCTTGACATGGAAGGTAGTGAAGAATGAACCGGTGGCAACTTTGTGTGGGGAATAACTACCTTCCTTGTCCTTTTACTGTCCAAGTAGAGTTGGCTGTTTCTGACAACTCTGTTGGTCCTTTTCTCAATGGATGTATTTTCCCTGGCATACCAATCCACTGTTCAAAGAGGTTGTGAGTCAACTTGATCTACGAAGAATGAGGGAAGAATAACTTCCCCATTATCATCGGATAGTCCTTCCATGTCTTCTGACATGAAGTCAGCAATTTGTGGAAGTTTGAACCGGCTGTAATTGTGTCTTCGTACTTCGAACTCATCTTCACAATTGAACCAATAGTCTGTAATAATCCGGACCAATTTTTTTTCAAATTTTGCCAAGTACACAACAATACAGAAGGCACTCGTTAGGGTTAGATAAATCAAACCAGTAGTTACAATATAACTCTTTGCCAAGAATGCGCACTCAATCTCAACAAGAGAGAGGCTGTCATATGGCAAGAGGATAGTCAATACAATAAATCAGAACTGCAACTGAAAGTAACTCAACACCAAGTATGTGCTACCCAAACCAGAATGGAATGAGGCGACCATTTGGTGGAGATTTAAAGAAATACAAATGCAACTTCGAATAAACTCAACACCCAGAATGTGCTTTCAAACCCGGAGTGGGAATGGAGCTACCATAGGGCGGAGATGAAAGATATTACAATGCAATTCAACTGTAGATAGGCGGCAAGCCAGCCTCTTTCACTTATTCAGTGGGCAGTTACAAATATGAGATTAGCAAGAATAAGAAAGATGCTGACAGTACTACTGTTCAGCTTACAATATCAGAGATTTATCTGTTAAGCACAAGATAAGAGTGTTCCCAATGCTGCAACAAAGTACAATGCTTTCCTTAATACTCTCAATATCTCTCCTTTCAAAACCTAACTCAAATGATAGATTTTATGCAAGCTGTTATGACAGAACCAAGACTGAAAATGATAACCAGCAGTACAGTAACTCAGTGAAATGCACACAACTCACTCAAAACTGACCCAAATGACTTCAAATCTGATGCAATAGACCCTCAAGAAGATGGCGCCTAGCTTAGTTATGAGAAGGGACAGCTAAAAGTGGCTATTAATTAATGGCACGGATCCCAAAGCACTCCAGAAAGTAGGGCTTTCAAGAAATGACGAATTTGCTTTATAAAATCAGAAACTTCATTAAAAATCCCACAAATTTGCAAGTAAGGTCGCCCCAAGTAGAGAAGATGATATGACCAACACCCAGAACAATATCTTTTTTTATTTTTGATATATGAATGAAACTTCGAATCAGCTATGATATTTAGCAACATCCAGAATATGATAGAAATGCAAGTACTCAGCTACAAAATGCAAGATCATCAAAACAATGCAAAACCTCACTACAAATTCACTCAAAACAAGCAAACCTCTTTACTAGGTGCTATCTCTCAAGTACGAAGTCGAGCCCAAGCTAGGAGGCATTCATTCCTCGAAGCAATCGAGCAACCATTTCGGCAGCATAACAATACTCAAGATATCAGATGCTCAAAATGAAGACCAAGACCTCCTTTTATAAACTTGTGATGACTTTCCAAAAGCTTCTAAAAACCCTAATTTTCAAATTTGAAGTAACTCCTTTTCCCTCCAAAGATGGCGTCCCTTTTCTCAAGGCAATTTAACTTTTAATTTATTTTAAAATCTTCACTTCATAAAAAGGCGTCCTCTTTTAAAGCATTGTTTTTGGCCTTAAGAAAAATATTAAATCATCAGCATGAGGCGCCACCCTTCCAAGTCCCCTTTTTAAGAACAACTTAAAGTTGTTTCACTAGACCAAGGGGTCACAATAATAAAATATAACATTAAAGTATAATATTTTAAAAATCAACTGGATATCTCACCAAAAATGCTTCCCAAGGTCAAGATTGATCAAACCAACTGAACATACTGAAGATGAGAGCCAACCAAGCCGAAGTCAACAGGACCACTGCCAGAAATAGAATTTACTAAAAATAGTAAATTCTCGAAAGTGCTCAGAATGCCGAACCGAAACCACCAACGCGAAGCTCTCAGAAAACCTAGAAGGAAACTGCAATCCAAGTTCAACATTTCCAAGTGCAAGCTCCGCAAAAGGACGAAAACGTCCTCCAAGAAGTTTGGAAACCCTGATTCAAGCCTCTGCTTAGCCTACGAGTTCCCAGAAATAGGCTAAAACCAAATGAAGAGCGTAGGGCTAAATTGGGGACATTACATAGTCCTCCATGGAAGACTCGTGTGAAGAGTATTGGCCAAGGCATGTTACATAGTGACCCCGAGGATCATACGACCGTCTTTCGATGAGATACTTAAGACTAAGTCTCACCATCTCATGGCCCATGGCCTTGGCATTAGCCGATGTTTTGCACTTGTAAAGTCCCATCTCAAAATAAAAGTTTGCAGTCGTCTTTCATTTGAGATGTAGAAGAGAATGTACCTCGGACAACTGCCACAAGAATTCCATGAAGACCACCCTATCTGATGGATAGCGAGGTAACATGGCGGGATGACCGAAGTACGTGTTGACGTGGTTTTTGTGACTACACCAATACATAATAAAGTTGCCAACGGCTACTCTATCCTCTCTGGACAAGTTTCCTATGCTAAAGATTGTGAGATAGGATCATACATTTAACTCCCAAGGTTCCTTCATAGCCAGAATACCCCTACTGGCTCTTGGATGTGTTTTGCTGGTATTTCAAGGGGACTTACACAATTGTTCGACAGCTAACAACAGACAGTAGATTAAGGGCTTTCGCGTGGTTCGAATGATTTGGCAAGTGAGCACATGTTTCCTAATTCTAACCAGGAATTAACTGAATTTAAAAGAGTGTAGGGCCTAAGAAGTTTATGTTCTATCTAAGGACGGCACGTGGGATCAATCTTGACAAACTTCGACCAGACTCTGCTTCGCCTCACGTGGGACAACTTGCACAAAGTCAGTGCAATCTTCAAGGGAGTGACAAGAAATTTTCAAATTATAATTCAACATATAAGTACCATCAGAACAACGCATACACATACATGAATCACAATCGAAGTTAAGTTTATCAAGTTTTCCAGTCGACCACACAAGGCAAACTTGTCGTCAACAAGCTGCTAGTGGTATGGATAAAATGAAGTTGCCTCGATTAACTCCACAAGTCCACAACTAACATCTACTTGCATGAAAATGACAACTACTCTACTTTACGCTACTTGAAGTCAAAGGGGTGAAGAAACCTCGCTAGCTACTTATAACAAAGATGAATTCACCATTCAATGAAAGATCTTTTATTACAATAGTTTTCGCAACAATCTCTTACAAAGTTTTCAAAGGAAAACTTTCCTTCTCCTTCAAACTACGCTATGCTAAGATGTTACAACTAAAGTGTCTCTATTCCCTCTACTCCTCGGGATCCTTAAGCTCCTCATTTCTACTTCAGTATACAAATGAGGGGATCTCTTTTATAGCTGGCTGTAAGTCCAACCTGACGCCTCGACAGCACCTACTGGATGGCCCGTGACAAAGCCACCCCGTGCCCTTAAACAAGATTTTGCTCCTCAAAACCATTTTTCATAATGGAGAGAGGTGGGCAATAAATGAGCCACAATGGCCACCTTATCTTCTAGAAGATTCCCCTCATTAGGACGATTCACATCGTTTCTCGATCTTCTTTTGACGCCGTTTAACTTCTTTCTTTATCACTCGGGAGTACTAAGTCTCCAACACTTAGCCATTTCGCGAACTTTTCTCCCTTCAGGTTGAAACGTACCGTCATCTGATTTTCATTTTCATCACTTAAGTCACCATTTGTCCTCGGACAAGCCCCCGCAAACAAGCAAGGAGAAGAGCATTAGAACACTTCATAATATAAATTCACTTTACTTACCTGATTTTCACGCTCTAACTTCCAAGTGTTCATCGTCTTCACTAGCCAACTTTACTTTCTTCATGATCTGTAGGCTGGGGCATATAACACCTGTGCATCAAATTTCAATGCCTTAGACAAAATTTCAACTCCCTTAGGGGTGCATTTAAGAGATGCACTTTTAAAATCATCTTTCAAGAGTGTTAGCTTCAACTGCATCATCTTCAAGGAATTCACTTCACCAGCTGGAGCTCTGATACTCAATTTCGTTCATCCCTGACTCTGGAAGATTAGTCCCACGAAGAATTCAATCTGATTCACCTAGGCAATCGACTTAAAATTCATCTGCCAAGGCATTTTATCCTCGAAAACATCATTTATTCCTTGCCTTAGAAATTTTTTAAATTTTCCCTTAGGAAAATTCACAATTCAAGTGCCGGTTAAATTCTTCATCCCGAAGGCCTTGGCAAAGTGCAGAAGACTTTAAAATCAACTCCTCATCGACAATCTTCAATACCCAAAAGAAAATTTCTCTCAAAACGCATCAAATTCATGGGTATGCAACGAACAGGTTCATTTAATTCTTTGAATTTTGAACTTTAGGAAAAATAATTTCTCATCAAATTTATTTCATTTCTTCACCCTTGAGCGTATTTCTTTGCTCTGACTTGAAAATATTTCGTTGACCCTGTGCAGCTGGCATCATCTGACTTCATCTTTGGCAATTTTGTTCACGTCTTGGGAAATTTCATCACCTCACTAAACTTAGGCGTGATTTTCCTAAGGAAATATTTGTGCCTTAGAAAATTTAAGTTACTTAGCATTTTGAAATTTTGCCTCTGGAAATTTTTTTATTCATCTTCAATCACCTTGCCCGTGAGGAAAATTTGATTTTAACTCACTTAGAAATTTTTTTTGAATGTCTTGGGCGCATTTTACCTTTCATGAGGAATAAATATCTTCTTTAAAACCCAACGCCTAGCATATTTTCCTTACATCTCCAACGCCTTAACTCTCTTTAAAATCCATCAACTTTATTCTTGCATGGGCGCATATAGAGGAGTCCTCTTTAAATTCAACCTCCCTCCTTCTTAGCCAGGCGCAAATATGACCTCCAACTTTCAAGGCGCATATCACAGGGTGAGCTTTAAATTTATGACTTAGGCAAATTTTGAAGTCTTTGAGCTCAGGCGCATTTCTCAAGTGGTGTTTCAAATTCCATGACTTAGAATTTTTCAAAGTCCACTCTCCTCCTCATTTAAAGCTCTTTCAAACTCTTGGGCGCAAATCCATGGTCCAACTTTCAATTTTGTCAACTCTAAGCTCAGGGGCGCAAATAGCATGGGGAGCATTAAGTTTCGACACTTAGCAAAATTTCCAAGCTCCTCTTTGAGGCTGGGCGCATATGAGCTATGGAGGTTTTAGTTTTGGCACTTAGGCAAAGTTTGAAGCTCTTCAAAGTGGGGCGCATTTAGCTAGGCCTTCTTCAAATTTTCACCACTTAGTACGTTTTAGACTTCTTTCACTCCAAGGGTGCATTTTGGAGGGTGGGCTTCAAATATGTTTGCCTTAGAAACTTTTCTTCAACCTATCTTTTTCAAGGGCGCATTTTACCCCTTGAACTTTGAGCCTGACGCCTTAGAATATTTTCCATCTTGATGTCTCCTTCTTGGGCGCATTTAGGGCCCTGTGCTTCATTTTTCCATGCCTTAGAGTGAATTCTTCATCTCATTCCTCATGGGCGCATTTTGATGGGGGAGCTTCCAGTTTTATTGCCTTAGAATATTTTCCCTCATGCTTCTAACTTAGGCGCATTTACTAGGGTCAGCTTTCAGTTTATAACACTTAGATTATTTTTCCCTCTTCAAGCTTGCAAGGGCGCCTATGTGATAGGGAGCTTCAAATTTGCAAGACTTAGAATTTTTTTGGAGTCTTCTTCAAAGTTAGGCGCATATCATACCCTGAACATCAAATTCCCACTCTTATTCTTTATAGGCGCATACAAGAGGGTGGTCTTTCACTTGGGGGCGCAAATAGCATGTTGAGCTTTTAATTTTATCAACTCTAAGCTCAAGGGCGCATTTTGATGGGGGAGCTTCCAATTTTCCATACTTAGAGAGTTTTTCAACCCCTCCACTAGCCAGGGCGCAAATCAATGGTCATGCTTTCACTTTTATCAATTCCAAGTTCAAGGGCGCATTTTGACCCATGGGCTCTCATTTTTCTTACTTAGGCAATTTTCAAACTTCCTTACTCCACCTTGGGCGCATTTTGAGTAGGCAACTTCAAGTTTCTAACACTTAGAAGATTTTCACCCTCATTCCCTCCTCAAGGGCGCATTTGACCCCTTGTACTTTCAATTTAGCAATCTTAACAAATTTCAAGGCCTCCTCTTTGTCTTCTCAAGCTTGGGCGCATTTCCCTAGGCAAGCTTCCATTTTTCAATGCCTTAGTAGAATTTTCATCTGTCTTTAGCTTCTCAAGGTGAATTTTGACCAGTGAACTTCAAATGTCAAGTGCTTAGAGAATTTCCACCAACCTTCAGCTTTTAAAGGCGTTCTTCACTGGCTGGACTTGAAAATTTATCAATTTCAGTGAATTTTATGCTCTTTGCCTGATTTAGGGCAACTCGATCATGCTAACCCTAATTTGCTATTTTTAGAAAATTCTTCAAATTTTGTGCTTTGGATTGACTTTTGACTCCAGAAAGCCTGATATTGCTTTGTTCTGAACCTTGGGATGTGTTTGTGCTACTGATGCCTGATATCTGTCTGTACCTGCTATTTTAGCAACTTACTAAAAATAGCAACTGCTTATAATGTCTTCAAATTTCATCTGTTGAATGCCAGAAATGTGGAGATCGTGGCTGGATGCTGCTTCTGGTTGACTGTCCTATTCCACCCTTGATTTTAGGAAACCCTAATTCCTCTGTGCCAACCTGCTAAAAATAGTAAGTGTCTGATTTTCCATCCTCTGCAACTCCGTTTGATCTAAAATTCACGCCATAGGGTCTTCATAACATGCTTGACCGCACTGCCGATGCTCACAACACCTCGCTATTTATAGCATGTTTCGAAGTGGCTTTACTATTATAGCAATCGCCGCTTCAGACCTCCACAAACCGGGATTGACTTAAATTCAAATGACGCGCCTCACCACGCGGGTTCGTCATGATTATTGGCGATGTACCGGTTTGTTATTTTTAGTTCAAGCTTCAAACCGACTTACTATAAATAGTAGTAAGTGCCCGCTTGCTCTCAAATTTTACCAAGAGATAGCTTTAAAGGGATGCCGACGCGGTTTACATTGGTTTTCGAAAATTTTGACTTTACCCTCTTTCGGTCTCAAGCCGGAAACCCTAACTGCTCGCGACATGCACTAAACATCTCCGCTTGTTCGCTTTCAAGCATTGCGACACTGCGGATTTCGGGCGTCGAAGCCGCCGGGATGCACCCGCTAAAATAGTAAGTTTCTAAGTCGAGTGACTATCTCCGCTGTACGTCAGCCATCATTGGCGGCTCTTGGAAACCCACAAGAATCATCCGGCGCAAAGAAAACCGGCTACGCAACCCTGCACACTGGCTGTAACTCTAAAGTTGTCGCATCGCTTTTGCATGCTGGCACCGCTATGGCGTCTTTGAAACCTGTATGAATATTTCATTACGCAGAAACCGTCTGCCAATGGTATTTATATCGCATCTAAGCTGCTGAAATTGCTCGAAGTCGACTGCTAAAAATAGAAAGTTGTCTGCTTCAGGTCAAATTTTGCACACGAGCAGCCTGACATGTTCTGAATGTGGTGTGACTGTCGGAATCTCAAAAATGCTGACAGATTGCCTGTAATTGCACACTTACTAAAAATAGTAAGTACTCGAAATTTGATGAAATTTCAGTGGAAGCCTGCTGGAAACACACTGACATCAATGTTAGTCTCAATTTTCAATTTATTCACTTCGTTCGACCTCGGATTGACCAGAAGGATGGAAACCCTAATTTTCAGACTTGGCCAAATTTCACGTTTAAGCTTGATGACGGGCACAATCCTTGAAAGGCAGACCAGAGAAAAGAGAGAGAGAGAGAGAGAGAGAGAGAGAGAGAGAGAGAGAGAGAAACCAAAGCCAAAAGACCAGAATGGAGCAAAAATTAGGAGTCCCCATTTTGAATGGGGCGATGTGTGAAAAGGTCACAACAGTACGCATACACACGTATGTAGGTGAAAGTGGGGAACTGGATGAACCAATCCGCCCAATCTACCATTGCCTCCTTGGCTGTTGGTGATATGTGCATATGTAACTCACGATTGAGGTCTCGCATGGTGTGCATCAGGAAGAGATCATTTACTCACTTGAAATGTCTTTTTGATTGTGTGAACTCCAACTGCGAGAAATACTCGTGAACCTTTTGCACACCCAAAGTTCCCACATTGTTCAACACTCTAAACTAGTCTTGGAAGGCTATCAGATATACGAGATATGAACACATGTGAAACTTGTGAGCCTCTAAGAAACCGGTCATCTGCTTGTGGAGCGTATCACTGATCAGGGTGGGCCAGTCATAATGTTCTCTATTGCTTACAATTTTGGCGATGACATAGTACATCCATGACTGAAATTTGTTCGCCTCTTCTTGACCAGTGATGTGGTTGAGTAGAGTGATCATCACTGCATACTCATCCCTGAACTCTCCACATCCTAGATTCTTTGGCAAATTGGCCTTTTTCCCTTTAAGCCATTTTTTTGCCATCCTCTTCTGACACTTGTCTTTTGATGCATCAAATGCCTTTTCGCACTCTCTCATAGATTTGACCACGTTTTTCACACATGGTGGAATGGCAAAGCACCTTTCAATATCCCTAGTCTTGAGGTTGCATATCACTCGCCCATCCATTGATCGAATCTCTTGTGTGGTAGGGTTGTAATACTTAATACAAGCTATTACAAATTCCACGCTTTGTGCTATGATGGGGATTGACGCTACCTCAAGCAGTCCGAATTGCTCGATGTTCTGTAATGTGCATTGGTCTACCGTCTATGCCTTCCAACTTTTCTGAGTTGACCTCTGGGTGTGCCTTATGCAAATCGGTGTCTATCGTTTTCAGGAAGTCATGAACCAAGACTGTTTTGGTCTTGTATTCGACTTGGGAGAACTGCATTCTGAAAACCTTGAAGATTAACTGGGTACACGATACTGTTTGACCAACTTTTCTGCAACTGCTAAAAATAGCCTTGCCAAGGGGTAATTTTTATGAAAAAATTTGAGACATGGGTATTATTGAGAATAATTTTCTAAATGGACTCAAAACGTCAAAAATTCCAAAAAATCACTTTTCCTCGTAAATGCAAGAGCCCTTTGGGGCAGAGGTTTCAGAGGTAGCAGAGGCTTATTTTTCTTGAAAAAATTTGACACATGGGTATTGTAGGCGCTTCAAAGCTGAACAAACCCAGTTTGTTTGATTTTTGAAATTATGACTTTCTTTGAAAACCCTAAAAAATAGGGGTAGCAAGGCAACTTTTTCTAGTAAAATCTGGCACGTGGGTTTTGTTGAAAAAGTTGTGTTGATCATACCCAGAAAGTGAGATCTGTGAAAAATCTCCGTTTACTTGGACATGCAAGAAGATCTAAGACAAGAATAGAAGAAAAAGACAAAAAAAGTTTGAAAGTTATAAACTGCCTCTCTGGATCTTCAAAAGAATCACGCTTTAGAGATGTAACCTTTGATATACTGCTCTTTTGTGCAACTTGTTCTTGAAAACATGAAGAATGTTGAAAAACCCTCTGTCAGATCTTTAGAAAATGTTGGAGAAGAAAAATGCTTGTTCTTGAACTTCAACCTGCAAAGAAAGATGATGAATAATGACACCTAGACTTGATAAATAGTGATTGATGTTGAATCCATCAAGTTTGGGCGCCAACACATGATTGAGGAGTCAATTAGCTTGATTTGGAGTTCACATAATTGATTTCCACCACACATAATTGATTTCCACCAATTATGAGATGTTTTAGACATGAAAAGGCTTTCTAAATTGACAACTTCAGTCAATTGAGCCTAGTTTGACTTTAGGCGTCCAAGTTGAGGAGTTGAGCAATTTTTATTCTTCTTTCTGTGGCGAAGTACCTCTGTTTGATCTTCTATTTTGGTTTGGTTGATCTTGAGGTGTTGCTGACAAATCCATTGCAGAGTTGAATCAACTCTGAAGAAGTGTGCTTAGGAGTTGCAAAGCTCAAAAACCTGAATCTGATGCCTCAAATTCTTGGGCGCCTTTTCCCAAGAAGGTGCATCTTTCACCAGACTTAGTTTCTTGGGTGTTCTTCAATTCCTCCAATTTGACCTTCAATGCTCTGATCCAAGATCACCGATGACTGACGAGTCCGGTGATCTTGCTAAAACATGGGATGGATAACTAGTTCAATCTTGGAAAGGATGACTGGCTTTGCAAGTTGTGAAAGTTGATTTAGGGGTCTCAACAGCATGGGCGCCCCTGGCTTGCAGGGGCACTTTTGACCTTTTGACTTGTCATTTTTAGTTTGCAACCTTTCACAAACAACCCTAGTTTGATCTTTGTTGTCAGATGTTTGATCTATCTGTTGAACCTACTGACAGAGTCATTGCTGAGATTGATCAAGACGGAGAAGGACTTCCTGGAGGTTATGGAGCTTGAAGACTGCATCTAGTTGCTCAAAAAGTTGGGCACCTATTTCTAGGAAGGTGCAATTTCCTTAACACTTAGCCAATTCTCCATGTTCTTCATTTTGCCTTTGTCTCCAGCATTTTACACTTGATCTTTGTTTGTGAGTGCTTGACAGGTACTGTGTGCTTGCAACTGGATTGATCACGAAGCTGAAAGAATGCTAAACAGATGCCTTGGAGAAAGCAGTTGCTGAAAACCTCAACAGGTGGTTCAAAATGATGGGCACCCCTGGCCAGTAGGGGCACTTTTGTCTTGATGTGCATTGATTTACCCTCTGTTTTGCATGCTCGAATGATCAATTGCTATCATCGTTTAATGTGTCTTGTTGATTGGCGAACAGGTTCATTGCAAAGCTAAGCTAATGTTGAGGAGATCACCTGAAGACAAGTTTACTCAAAACTGACATCTGGATCATCTCATTCTTGGGCGCCCCTAAGCTACAGGGGCACTTTTTCCCATGTTTGACTGCCACCTCTTCCTTGTGGCAAGGCGTGCATCTTCCAAACTTAGTCAAATTTTCAGCATTTTTCACTTTTGAAAATCCCTTCCATCATAGAGCATCTTTCGCCATGGATTCTTCGTTGAAGCTTTTGAAGCTTATATTTTGATACTTGGTAGTGGCCATCTGCCATTAATGGCTGTGGAGGTCCTAGCTTTTCTCCTGAAAAAGTGAAGCAGACCCACCAAAGTAAAACAAACTTTTTGATGATTTTGACTTGACCAGTGTGATCGTGAAGTCAAATTATCCTATCAAAATCATTTTCAACTAATTCTGGAAAGGTCCTATTTTTTAGGGGTTTTCCTAAAAATAGGGGTACGAAACCCTAATTTTCAAATTTTCTGAAATTTGCAAGTATCTTCCTTGATGTAAACCCACAAAAAGCCTATGTTTTGTTTGACCTAAAACAGACTTTTGACAACAATTTCACATGATTTAGACCATTTTGATCAAAATGCCTTATTGAAGCAGAAATTTATTTTGGGTACAACAAGCTTCTTGTGGCAAGTCTCTCTGCATAGGAATAGATAATGCTTCCGACATTGGTACTGTTGGTTGAATATTTTGTAAACTTGTGAGGTTTAACAAAATGGTGGTTTCAGCCACAGTGTGTGAGTTAAACTCTCTTAATTAAGGGAAGGCTCCCCCTATCTAACTAACTAAAACAAATATGGGTGGAACAATAATCTTTCCTCTTGTTTCAGGAAAGATAATATGAACTTTTAAATAAACTTTAACGGTAGCTTGTAAGAAAATTAAGAGAAAGGAAATGAAGTTTCCTAAAAGCTCAAAGACTTCCGTCACTTCCTTTGGGACGGGAAAGCAATTTCAAGCGCAAAGTCTTGAAAATCTGCGATCCTATCTACCCTTTTAAAAGATAATTCTAATGATAATACACAGCATAAAACAACACAAAGTTTGCAAGTATGATGTATCTATTAACTACTATGAATGGGAATTGTTATGAGCACAAAGACTTGCAATTCTTCTTAACTTCTAAATTATGAATTCAATCTTCAACATTCCGCGGCACTTTGGTTGAAAATTTTGTATTCTTGTGAAAGCATACAAAATCGTGGTTTCAACCACAGCACGTGAGATTAAACTCTCCTAATTAAGGGAAGGCTCCCCCTTTAACTAAATAAAACTAAATGGGTAAGACAGCAATCGTTCCTCTTATTTCAGGAAAGATTTTATTCTTCTCTCTTCACAGAAAAGAAACAGTATATGTTGATAAAACTTATTACAACAACTATGCAGTGGAATTAAGAAAGAGGAAATAAAGTTTCTTGAAAGCGCAAAGACTTCCGTTACTTCCTCCAGGGCGGGAAAACAATCAATAAGCACAAAGTCTTGAAGAATGTGATCCTATCTACCCTTTTCAGAATGATTACTTAATGAAAATATACAACATAAAACAGCGCAAAGTCTGTAATTACGAAGTATCTATTAATTACTCTAAATGAGAATTAATACGAGCACAAAGACTTGCAATTGTTCTCAATTTCTAATACTAAATATAAATTCAATCTTCACATTTACAGCACAAAGACTGCAGATATTTATATTGAATCTCTCTTCAGCAATATTCCACAATTCTCAAGTAGTTACAAAATGATGCTCCAAAATGACATAAGAACATGAAGGATGCAAAATAAGAATTCAGCTCAAAGTCTGAAATTCCAACTTCTTGATATTACTTGAAAATTCACAATATTCAACTATAAAGCTCAAAGACTTTATGAGTACAAAATTCTGCAGAGTTTTCTTGCTTGCTAAAAAGATAAAAAATTACAATAGACCCCCTCAAGTATTTATAGGAGGGAGGTCTGGAGAAAAAGGTGGGAGGATCTCAACAAACTTGAGAAAATCTCTCAACCCGATAACTAAACGCAATTGACTTATTCAAAATTACAATCAAATTGTGATTTGTTTTATGAATTACACATGTAATTACATTTTCAAAATTGCAAGGGAAAAACACTTGCAATTGCAAGGAAAAAACACTTGCAATTGCAAAATTTGTTTTTACATATATTTGTCAAAAGTAAAAATACATAAAACAACCTAATATTTTAATCTGTCACATTCCTATCTTTGAAAGATAAGAATTTGTTGATGATCATCTGCAATTCATTTGCATCGGGGCCCAATGTGTTCTTGGCTACTGCAACAGTCTTCAAGATTACATCAAAGTATCTGATTGTTGCAAGTCTATGTTCTTCATAAGAAGTTTGCATTTTATCAAGGATTATCTGATGATTAACAAATTTGTGAATCGAATCCATGGTAAAATGCTCTGATTCCAATTGTTGACGAAGATTGGTTGCCATTTCTGTAGTAACTAAATCAGCTGCAAGTAATTCACCTTCATGATTCAAAACTGTACAAGAGATTTTCTCAAAACTTGAAAGAATATCCTGCTGAACTTCATCATTCATTTCTAATGTGGCCTGGATATCTTTGATAAGATCTTGAATAACTAATGACTTATTCGTCATAAGTTCTTCAAATTCTATGTACTTCTCTCTGTTTGGTAAGATTGAATTACTGCATAGAATTTGTAACTTGACTTGATCTATCTCATGCCAGATTTTTAAATCCTTTTCAAGCGATTCCAAACTTTGCTTGAAAGCTTCCAAAGTTTGATTCAATTTTATCTTTGCTATTCTGACATTGTTTAGAACTTGCAACGTCTTTTCAATCATTGGAATGCTTTGATCAATCAACTGAGTTATCCATGAATCAACTGCTTTGGCCTTTTGTGCAATTTTCTCTAATTGTCTGACTGATTGATTAGGAGGAACTGAAGATAGTGAATCAATTGCTTCTGATGATCCAGTAATCCTTTGAATAACTGAAACCAGCTGATCATTGTCTTCTTTGAGCTTTTCTTTTTTGGCTAAAAGTTCATTATAACTTTGTGCCAAAATCGTCACTGAACTCTGAGCATCTTGCATTAGGTTAGCATGAGTTTGCTTGCCCAATTCCACCCTAGTGAATCTGTAATCAGATACCTGCATCTCTTCATGTGGTTTGTCAACAAGAGGTTCTGCAATCTCAGCATATTTCATTTTATTGCTGTCAACAAACACTTGCGAGACTGTTTTTTCCTTCTTTGCAACCATTGGTTTTGATTTCTTCAATTTTTGGAAATCAAAAACATCAGGAGACACTGCTTGTTTCTTTCTTTTGGGAGCAATTGAATTTAACCATGGAGGAAGATCCAAGGTTGTCACATCTGGAACGACAACTGTAGTCTCAATTTGCGTTACAACTGAAATTCTAGATGGTGCCTCAGTTTGTACAGCAACTATGTTTTGTTCGGAAGACAAATTACGACTAGGATCAGCCATGAAACAATCAAAGCTTGCTACAGATGTATCTATCTCTGGGAGAGTTATTTCTGACATGGCCGGAAAAATTGGATTTGCATCAAAGATACTCTCCAAGTTATTGGGTAAACTTCTTATGGGTGTATTCATTATTGATAAGGGTTGATGACTAGTCTCTTGAGGTGGGATAGAAGGAACAATTACTGTGGAGAAGGAATCAACATCACTGTCGATAGGGAACACAGCAGATATGGCTGATTCTGGTATTGGAGCTTCAATGTGAGGAGTTATCTCACTTAGAATGGTAGAGGTTTCTAGAACTTCATCTTCTTCTTGCTGATCCAAAACTTGAATCTGCATTTTATTAATTTCTTTCCCCTTTAGTGTTTCCTTTTCCAATGGTTGTTCCACAGCTCGGCTTACCTTCAACTTAATTCTAGTACCTGAAGAGGAAGCTCCTTCTTTTGATTTCTCTCTAATTTCTGACTTCAATCCTTTAGGACCAGCTGGATCATCTTCAGCCCTAACTCTGATTTTAATAGTCTTAACACCTATGCTTTTGAGCCAAGCGTTGGTGTTTGCCAAGACTGACTGAAACCTATCAAAGATAGAGACAGATTCCTTTTGAGACCACTGGATTGCAGGAATGGGGGCATTAGCAACTCCTTGTTCTTCATATTCAGGATCTAAAACCTGCCTATCATCAATTACTCCCTCTGGAACTAAGGTCAGATTCAGATCAATAATTTGCTCCACTGTAAGCCTGCAATAATCCATTATGTATATATCTTTTTCTGTCCGGAGGTCTGCCCAAATGTCTTCAATGCGGTGCACATGAGTGAAGGCTCTTTTAATTTTGTCTTTCATCCTTCTATAATCAAAATCCATTCTGGCCTGAAATCTTTTCAATGTTATTTCCTGAAGTTCAGTCTCCATTGCTTTGGCTCTTGAAGAAGTTGTCAAAGAATACCTCCCAATTACCAATGGATTATGTGATGAAATACTGACTCCAGTCTTGTGTTGTGAAACTTGACGTGTATGCACTACCATCAGCTGCCTTCCTAGCTCCATTAGAATAATCTTATCTGTCGGATACCTTGGAAGCATATAAGGTTGGTCTTCAAAGCAGCCGACTCTCATATAAGTAAAGGTAGGAAATTGAAGAAACAAGCAGCCATACTCATTTACTTTATTCCAAGCTGCCTCAGATACCCTGTTGTTTACCAATGCTTTGTCAAATAAACACATAAAATAACCAAAGAAAGCATCTTGAACTCTTCTATAATGCGCTCGACTTGGAATAAAAGTCAGCTGATCATAATACTCCCATACAGGCACCAATGATCTGTCACCTTGAGGAGATAGGCCTGGAAAATGCCTCAACGAAGCTGCTATATAAACCAAGTATGAGTTCATGTAGAAAGTAAGAGTGGTAGGAACCTGTGTAAGCTGTTCACACAAACTGTCACTGATTATTTCACCCCAAAATATTGGATGCTGTGCTTTTCTAATAACCACCATGAACTTATACATCCAGTTTTCAAACACATTGGAAACCTTCAACCCTGCTATTCTGCTCAGAAGAGTGATCATATCATTAATTTCTTCCTTAAAATCAGACCGATACAATTTAGGTATCCGGGTCACACAAGGTCGTGATTTGAGAAGCCACTTAGAATTGATATGTTTGATACAATCATTCTTTTTCTGCTCGAAATGTTTGTGAGCACTCTTCAATGTGATCTCTGAATATATAATAGCATCAGGAACTCTGAAAATTCTGTTGATTGTCTCAGCATCTAGTCTAATAACTACGTTACCATCATCGTCCTTGATAGTTCTAGATTGACTGTCAAAACGAGATGCACATGCAAGAACGAATTCAGGTTCAAGAGCAGCAACAGGAAAAGAAGAGACCAGATGAATATGGCTTCTCAGCAATTTCTGCATGTCAGGAGAAGTAGATTTCTCAGCTCTCCCAAGAAACTCGGACATATCAACATGCCCAATTTCTGTGTCCTTGATCTCGTCAATATTTGAAACTACGTGAGATGGGGAAATCTCATTCTGATACTTATCAAATTTATATTTCATCTTTTTGCTTATTGGAGAAGTTGGTTCGTCTGTCATTGAACAGGAATCTGCAAGATTGCGGTGAAAACCCCATAAGGTTAGAACATCATCAACATCAACGTGAGTGGACATGGTGAAACTCAAACCCTAGGACAATGAAATGGTCTTTAGAAAAATGATTGAAAGTGAATGGTGAAGACGAATTCGGAACTTGATGGAATGATTGCAGTCAAAAACAACGTTTTGTCTTCTTGAAACAGCAAGACAAAGAGATTTTTGGCTTGGATTTTGAAGTTATGTCAAAAAAAAGTTCGACTTTTGAGCTTTTTAAAAGCATTTCGGGTTTTTCTATGACTATAGCAATTTTTATAAAAGGCAGTCGGGATTTTTTGGACATTTAACAATTTTACAATTTTGCAATTTTGAAAATTGTAATTCAAGTTATAAATCCCGATTTGCATTCTTGGTTCTCAAAACCCGAAATGTGACTCAAAGCTGAATATTTGTTCTTGTAGAAAATGACAATGGAGGATTTGAAGTAGATAAATGGAAACGAAATGGTATATGAAAGCTTTGTTGCTGGAAAAATGAGATGATGAAAAACACGTTTTCAACGCATAAGGCATTTTAAAAGTGGAAAATGCGTTTGGTATGAAGTCGAATAATATGGGGGGGGTATATGAGATACAAAGTAAATGTGTAATCATATTTGAAAATGAAATGATATAGGATGAAATGAAGGGCGGACGATATGAAGGGTATATGGTAAAAATGCATTTTGAATAAGAACGAGCTAAATAACAGTGAAAACGCGTTTTATAAAGGCAGATGATGAAAATGAAAACGCGTTTTGTATGAAACAAAAGCAAATGAATATATATATAGTGTAAACGAAAATAAACAAAGGCGGATGAGTATGCATTTCAATGTATATCAGTAATACATGTGAAAGAAAAACGCATTTTAAAGAAAAGACGCTGAAATTTAAAGCGAAATGCGAAAAAGTAAATCACGTTTTATAAAAAACGATAAGTAACAGAAAACGAAATTAGAAAGAAACAAAAAAAAGAATAACATACCTGAAAAGAAGTTTGTAACTGAAAACAATGACGAAATAAACCCTAGGCGCGTTCAGAAAATAAAAGAGAACTGGCTATATACTGATAAAATCTGAACTTCAAGCTTTAAGGTCGATAAAAACTCCTTGAAACAGGGAAGTCAAAACAAAAAAGGATTCAAATAGCTCGAATCAGAATAGCATCGGAATTTTTAGAGTTCTCTGCAAGATAAAATGTCATCAAAACATGAAATCGGGGTTTTAAGAAGTCAACACAAGTTCTTTTGGCAAAATCGGGCTTTTTAGATCATTTAGCAATTTCATTTAAAACAAATTCGGGCCTTTTTGAAGCTTTTGCAAATGACAAAGTAAATCGGGTTTTTAAAGCCATATAACAATTTTACTTTTTGTCAAAAATGAGGACTCTTAACAAATTCGGAATTTTGACTCACTTAAGCAATTTCGGGATTTTAAAGAGCCTTAGCAATTTTGCTTTTAAGTCAAAATTTCCGTATTTGCTGAGTTACTTCAAAAACCCGATTTTGACCAAAAACATACTGAAAAAGACTCAGAAATTGACAAAAACGGAAACGAAAGAGGGAAAAAGAGTAGCCCAAAGGTTTATAAACCTAAAATTGAGATTTGCCACTCTATGCACCTCGTAATGCGTGCCATAGAGAAGAAAACCTTCAAATTTAATGCAAAATTTTGATTAGTTATCCCGATTTTTAACAAGTCAAAAATCGGGGACAACAAGCACAAAGTCTGAAAATATTTCAATTGAAGCTCTCTCTAGCAATCTTCCACAATCTCCAAATAATCACAAAGTAATGCTCCAAAATGACATAAGAACACAATGGATGCAAAGTAGGACTTCAACACAAAGTCTGAAATTTCCAACTCTTTGATATTACTTGAAAAAGAACAATTTATAACTATAAAGCTCAAAGTCTTTATGAGTACAAAATTCTGCAGAATTTTCTTGCTTGCCAAAAAGATGATAAAAATTACAAAGGACCCTCTCAAGTATTTATAGGAGAGAGGTCATGAGAAAAAGGTGGGAGGATCCCAACTAATTTGAAAAATTCTCTCAACCACCAACTACTTGTAATTGACTTATTCCAAATTACAGTCCTAAATTATCTTGACTTGTAATTTGATTACATGTAATTACAATCTTCAATAATGCGAGTAGCATGGCCACTTGCCATTACAATTTCTGACTTTACATGTAATTTGTCAAAACAAAATTACAAATGCATAATTGATATTATTTGAAGTGTCCAAGACACGACTCTAACTACTATTCTTCATTTGCGATGATCTTCATGCTGCTTCAGGATTTTAGAACTTGAAGTATTCAGGATTAGTGAAGACATCTCGAACTTGGAATGGGAATTTGCATTCTTAATGATCTTTGTGTCCTTGGCGAACTTCAACCTTATCACAGGCTTGGAATAGTACCATTTCTTTAGGAAGGAAGTTCTTCTCTTCATTGCGTTCTTTTTCCATGCTTGATTTACTTTGTCCCTAGACATTTTCATGAGGATTATTGACCTTCGGGCTGCTCCGTGAATTACTGTTGTATCTCTTCTTCTTTTGTTCACTGATGAAGAACCCATAACACCTTATTCAAGATGAAATTGTTATAAAACAATGCCCATGCCTTGATTTGTTGGTTTGATAGATCATGTGTGTAAACAAGACTGACAAGGGAAGGGATAAATTGATGTAAAAATGGGCTCACAAGTGAATTTCGGGTTTTGGAAGGTTGATAACAAGTGCATAGTGTAATCGGGATTTTTGGAACATATTGCAAGTTAAAAAGTGCAAGGTAGGAAAAATGAGAGGTCATTGCAAGTTTATTTTTGAAACTTCTACTTGTACTTTTTACCAAAACTTCCTACTTGCAGTTGGTTTATAAAATCCCGATTTGCAGCCAAGGGCATCATTTTTCTTTCTTTTTTCCGCAGAAAATGGAAATGAGATGATGGAGAAATGGGTATGTAAATGAGATGAAATGAAAGGGAAATTTATGGCAAATGAAATGAATGGAATGAAAGTGAAATGAAATGAAAGGCAAATGGTATGAAATGAAAAATGTTGAGAAAGACGTTTTTGAAAGACATTTTTATGGAATGAGGAAAACGCGTTTGGGAATGGAGGCGTTTTTGAATGAATGAAAACACATTTTTTTATTGAAGGCGTAAAAGATGGAATGAGAGGCGAATGGCGTGTTCCAAATGGAGGTGTATGAAAGTAAACACGTTTTTCAGCATAGATGTGTTTTATAAAATAGCATATGAGATGGAATGAAGGACGTATGAAAGGAAAATGCGTTTTCAGCTGTAAGTGTTTTATAAAATATGCAAACTCAGCTTTATAGAAAGGCAACCCAGGAACAAAAGATTTAAAGTAACAAAAACAGAAAAATAAAAAGAAACAAAGAACATACCTGCAACAAGAGTTTACAAGCCAAAATAAAGAAAAATAAATAAATAAATAAAACCCTAGGCGCCTTGAGCAAACTCAAATCTGCAAAAACGTGGCAATGGTAGAGCAAAAATGGGGGATTTAATAAAGTTGCAGACCTTGCCAAGTGTTCTTCATACCAAAAATCTCTTCAATCGGGGTACATATGAGCAAGAGCAAGCTACAAAATTCACAAAAACACTTGCAAAACTAATTTCGGGTTTTTTGATGCTCATTGGCAGTGAAAAATAACTTGTAAAACTTCATTGCAAGCATTTCGGGTTTTTTTGATGCTCATTGCAAGTGAACAAAATAACAAATAACTTAAAAAATGCCCTTTACTTGCAAATCGGGTTTTTGGATACTCATTGCAAGCTTAAAAACTCAAATCGGGCTTTTCAAGGCACTTTACAAGTTAATTTTCATGAAATCGGAGCTTTTTGGAGTCATTACAAGTGACTTTACTCAAATAGGAACTTTTTTAAGTCATTGCAAGTGACTTTAAGTGAAGTCGGAACTTTTTTAAGTCATTGCAAGTGACTTTAAGTGAAATCAAAACTTTTTTAAGTCATTACAAGTGACTTTAAGTGAAATCAGAACTTTTTTAAGTCATTGCAAGTAACTTTAAGTGAAATCGGAACTTTTTTTAAGTCATTGCAAGAAACTTTTTAAAAAGTAACTTGTAAAGTGAACAAAAAGTTCCTACAACTTGTAAGTTATATAAAAAGTTCCTACAACTTGAAATTAAAACAAAAAGTAACTTGTAATAAGAGCAAAAAGTTCCTATACCTGTAAGTTACACAAAAAGTTCCTATAATTTAAAATTAAAACAAAAAGTAACTTGTAATAAGAGCAAAAAGTTCCTATCACTTACTTGTAATAAGAAACCAAAACCCTTACTTGCAGTGATGCCCCAAAAACCTGAAATTGACCAAAAACACACTAAAAATGACTTAGAATTTCATGAAAACAGACGAGAGTAAGTAAAAAGTGCTAACCCAAAGGACTATAGACCTAAAATTGAGATTTGCTAATCTTTGCACCTTGTAATACATGCCTTAGAAGAGAAAATCTTCAAATTTTATCAAAATTTTGATAGGTTATCCCAATTTTTAACAAGTGAAAAATTAGGGACAACAGGTACATTCAAGTTAGCTTTCTTCATTTGCTCAACAATATTAAATGGAACTGCACTAGCCTTTGGAGAAACCTTTGAGACAACAATATCTATCTTTGTTGGAACCTGATTTGGCACCAAATTGCCCTTTGGAACAGCTGCTACAACTGAAACAGCAGTTGTATTTGCTGCTATAGCAGCACTTGTGACACCTCGGGATACTTGTGGAAGGGATTGTTGATAAACTATGGTAGCTGATCCATCTCCTATTGCTCTCTTCTTCGTTGCCCTACTATACCATGCTATGGAATCTGAGTTTTTTGCTGCTGTTCCAACCCTGTTCATATCACAAAACTTAGCTTCCTCCCAATTAGCCAAAGTTGGCTCACCTTGCACATATTGATCTTGAGTTCTAGTGTGCTCAACTCTTTCATACTGTTGTCCTCAACTGGTAGGTACATCTTGCATTGCGAGAGTTGGACCATAGTTTCCCTCCTGCCATTCTTGCTCTTGTATTAGATTGTTTTGTGTGGGAACTATTGTGACCTTTTCACACATCACCCTATTCAAAATGGGGACCCCCTAATTTTTGCTCCATTCCGGTCTTTTGGCTTTGGTTTTGCGGTTGTCTCTCTTTGTTCCATCTGTCTTTTCGGGGATATGCCCCTCTTTGGGCCTAGATTGAAATTTTGGCTTAGTCTGTGAAATTAGGGTTTTCATTTTCTAGGCTAGTTTGAGGTTATTTGGAGTGATCAAATTGAAATCCGAGCCTAGTGCTGCATTTAGAAAGCTTCCGGAAGGCTCCCATTAAATTTTCACTGAATTCTGAGAACTTACTATTTTTAGTAAGTACCAAATTTGGGGCCTATTTCTTAGGGATTTTCAAATTTTGATTGCTACATTGTGCTTAGAACCCTTAGAACTCCTCAATTGCAAAATGTGAGCGAAAATGGACAACTTGCTATTTTTAGCAGTCTTGACTTCGGGAGACATTTTTAGGGTTTGCATGTGTGCTGTAACAGCCCGATCCTTCGGTAAAATTAAAATTTTCATAATTTATATCCTACAAGTATGTAAACGTGTTAATCATGTCATTGCAATAGAATTTTTCTTTTTCTTTATTGACAAAACATGAACAAATTGCCATATTAATATACAACAAAGATTCCCTTTCAATATAATAACTTCACATGTACATGAAACAAGAATACGTACCTTAACTAACATAGCTCCAATGAGCTTTAGAACAAATAGTTGTAAGAAGGTCCAGGAATTCGTCCTGTCAAGTCTTGGATCATCAGTCGGGTGTTCGTGGAGGAGAAACATCACTCGGGCGCTTTTCCGCCAACCACGGACATATAATGCGGTCCCCCGCACGATCATTTTGCAATGAACGGCCCTCCCTTCGAAGAAGAGATTGGTTGGGTAACCTTTAATGACTACCAACTGGACATAGTGCTGTGATTCTACAAAACTAGCTTTCGTGCTAACGGCAAATCACAAACTAGGTTGTATTTTGGAATCACAGTGAACTGACAGTGTAGTACAACTAAATGGTTCCTTACACTACTTTGGCCAAAGTGTTTACGTTCAATGAAGAACATAGGTCCTATGTCACATTCACTTGCCAGGTTCAACTTGACTTGAGGCTATCTTAGTTCTACGCGTAGGTTGGTCTATCGGGGTAGTCCGTACCCTAGACTTCCTACAACAACCTAACTACTGGAATGACGAACATTTTAGCAAGTTACTACAACTAACGCCTTATTTCAGGATATTCACATCCTAGGAATACAATAACTTAACTAAGTTGTTTAGTATCTGGTTGAAGTATATAACTTGCAAATGTTCTCGATTCAATCCTAGTAACTAGTATCTTATACACAAGCATATGCTCCATATATAGAGCCATTAACTACTATGCAGAATTGCTTTCCATTATCTAATGTAAACCGTACACCAATGACAACAAAAGCCGTGAAAAGACTACATACATGAGACAACTTATCACATGTTTAAGAAACTTTTTATTCTTTCTTATTCAATCTTAAGTCAACCAGTTATTCAAACATTTTCCTATTCAGTCATGACTATAATTCAGAGTTTTATCAGATTACTTTTGAATATCAGGAAAATATGTAAAAGTAAGAATTTAGCATGCCTGATTAAGCTTTCCAGTATTTTGGAAGGAAACTCCTTCTCTTGCCTTCACCCAGATGGCTTTCAGCTTGAGTCTTGAAACAATTACCCAACACAGCAAACTAGCAATTCCTGATTACTGCTCTCTTATTCAGAGATTACTTCAAACTAGCAATTTCTGACTACTGCTCTCTTATTCGGAGATTTCTTCACATTAACAGAATAAACTTAACAATTTCCTTACTAAGGCGAATTCACTTTTTAGCTACAAAATGCTCTAGGAAAACTTGATTGTAAATTCGTGAGAATATGAATGCCAAACGCAGGTATTTATAGGATTGATTTTAGAACTGATTTCCTCCTTCTATGGCGCCAGAATTGCCAGCAAGTTGTGGAATGTTTCAAACTAGAAACGTGTTGCATTAAGGCGAGGGTTTCAACCTCCATTTTTGACAGCAATGGTGTTTGTTTCAATTCGAAATTGTTCAGTTCGTTAAAAACGCGACAGCTCTTATT